>CATIWF010226254.1:0-17167 GCA_949630135.1 Balakata baccata
AAGGAATTGATTGAGGTTTGTTTCCTTTTTCTTGTGCCAAGTCGTTCTTTAGTGCACAAAAACAAGAAAAGAAAATAAGGAGACCGAAATTTATGTATTGGTTTGCTATATCAGGGTCAAGGGCAAGCAGTTGAATATGATTTTAAGGGTGGAGCGGGTGCAACATCTGTAAACAAGAAAGCTTTTGCCAGAAGTGGTGTGGAATATGTAGAACAAGACTCCCCTGAAAATGAGCTTGAAAATGATTTTTCGGATGATAAAAACTATCACAAAGATTTGAAGGACACTGAGCAAATTCGACATTCTAAGAGAATTTCTGGGAAGACATTCAAGTACTTACTTAACTTTCTTGATTTAGCCTAAATAAAGATTTTTGCTTGTCAGTGTTGTGAGTACTTATCTCAGGAAATGGCATTCACTGAACTCAGAAATTGTTCTCTCCTTGTAGAACACCTACATAGAAAAGCTTGATATGCTACATATATCTCATGGTGATATATCTTGAGGTCTAAAATTTCAATTCACCTTTATTGGCCTTACAATATAGCTGTGCAAACTGTTGATGTATATCTCATAGGAGACACAAATGCACATCCATTTTCTAAATCAGATGTTCTTTATACTTGAGACTTGAGATATGTGAACAAAAAAAATTGAACAATTAGTTTATTACTTGTATAATTGGGAATGGATTTCTAGTTTAAGCATTATTTAGAAAGAAATGAGAAAGGTCACCCGACATTTAGAATAAGAAAACAGTTTTTTTCTTCTTGTCATATTTTTACATTTTTTGTAATATTTCATTCTCCCATTCTCACATATCTGCTGTTTTCAATTTACACATTGTTCTTGAGTAAATCATCTAGTCAACTTGCTAATGGCCTTTTGAAGTTTATTTCAAAGTATTTTCTGAATCAGGTTTGCAGAAGTCTCTCCTGTAGATGATAATGTTGAAAGTGTTGCAACTGACATATCCAAGGAAGGAGAAGAAAAGAAGGTCAGGAAAGAACTTGGCTCTTTATTGGAAATTATACTGTTCAGAAAATCCAGTTTTATTTAGTTTGTATGGTTAGGAAATTCATTTTTATTATATATTAATTATTGGAATGTGAGTTGCTGAACCATAATGAGTTTTTTCTGATGGGACTTCTATTTACGTAAATAAACCTGCCTTCTCATCTACTTTAATCTGAGTTCAGGTAAAATCTAATACTTCTACCATTGTTCTTGACTTTGAAAACAAAAATACCATCAAAGGGGATCATCTTCCACAAGTTGAAGCATGTTGTATAGCAGACACTAAGTCTAGATGTGCTTCACTCGTTCAATCTACCATATCTACATTATTCAGTAAAGTGCATGGAAAAAAGAAAGTGGAAGAAAAAGTAAAAGAAGGAGCCAATTTTTGGCTAAATAGTAACTCTATTAGTAATATCTGACTATTTACACGCCCAAATTTGATTATTTGTCAAACATTTTGGACCCATGTGTGGAAAAATGCAGGAGTTTTCTATATATTTAGCAAAATACCATAATCATTTTTTTTTTGCTAAGGCTTGTGTATGTATCATTTCTGCAGCTTTAACATTGCCAAACATGCATGCATCACTATGCATACAGTAAATCTCCTTGTTCTTTAATCTGGGTTTTTACATATTGATGTTCTCTGGGTACTGGAACTGTGACATGTTAATTACTGATTAATGTTCTGTAAGGTGAAGATATTTTCAAGATGAATTCTTTCCATTATTCAAAGAAACATCCAGACTTAAATCATACTTCTACTCTATCATCAGGAAATAGGATAGAAAAACAAAGGGCCTTTACAGTTTGTCTGAAACCAGCTTTAATCTTATTTTCAAGCTATAAAATATTCAAAATTTGAAGTTCTTCACCAAGTATTTATTGAAGAACTGGGACCTAGAGGGTAACATTTGGAAATGAAATATATTGTTACTGATATTGTGGTGTTAGCATTTTAGCCCTAAATTGATAAATTGACTTCATCTGCTAACATAATGAGGGAAAGAAAAGAGAAAAATATCATAGGAAATAAATTTATATCCAGATTTTTCCTCCTTGTCAACATTCAGTAGAAAGAAACTTTGACTTATAATGTGCTGCCTGTGGAATTGAGGAATATTCACTATTTTTACGGTCCTTAAAAGTATAGTAAAAACATGCATTTTTTTTTATGACTTAATTTTGGTTACTTTCCTATTTCATATTTGTTCCTAATGTCAATATATATTTATTGCTTGTTTGCATGCATTTCATTCTTCCTCCTCGCATGTGTTTTTTTAGCATATGACAAAAATTTGTGTGCTTTTGTTTAATCTTACACCTGTCTCTTGGTCTTTGGAGCTGGATCGTTGCTAATTCCATCCATTTATCCTTGCATAGTTTATATATGGTTTCACGATGCTTGTTTATTCTCATTTGCTATCTCTTTGATTTTGGAGGGAAACCATTATATTGTATTTCTTTGCTCTTCTGGTCTCTAACTTCATTAGTGAGACTACAGTTATGATATAATCTCATTGCAGCATTGATGGTAAAATAATGTTTCCAAGAATAAAATTCAGAAAACTAAGTGCATAAACTTTTCTTAAGGATTAGAGTTGTCTTATACTCGTTTTTTGATACCAGAATGAGCCAAAAAGTTCAAGGAAGTCCCCATCATCAAAAGGTTTCTTTTCTATCAAGTACCAACTCCTTATTTTGCTTTGAAAGGCTGGATAAGGAGATTAATTACTTTTGATGTTTATAGCTTCTGGTCAGAAGTTGCAGCATCTTGATTTGAAAAGGAAGATTGAGCAGGTGACAGCTTGCTTTGAATTGAAAATATTTCTTCCCCACCTTTATTATTTCATGTTTCATTAATCATCTTTCTGTTCATAGTAAATTACTTTAGCAGAATAAGCAACTAGCTGACTAGTGCTTCTTGTCACAGGCTGGAGGACCTAGAAAAAGAGGAAAAGTGTCTGAAGGTAAAGAAAGCTGATTTCGCCCTCTTATACATGATGTATTATCAAATTCTATTTTGAAATGTGTTGCTGTATAGATTTTTGGGTAGTTTTTTCTCCTTTAGACACTTAATTCTTTAAAAAATGTTGGGCTCTGGGAACTTATTGAAGATGCATTTTTTTCTTTGGAGTCATAATGACTGCTGATTTGTGCTTGACATTTTACTTGTCTTTAAGAAGTGAGGTGTTTTTATATTTCTAATGTCGGGATTGGATTTATGTGGGTTTTAGGAGTTAAATAATAATAAGTTTAAGTTTATTACAGCTTAGGCTGTTGCAATATTTTGGACCATATCCTGGAAACTTTTGGCCACCATAGCGTTCTAGGTGTATGATAGAGATTGGTGTGGGTTGGCTATGCCCCATGTCTCTTTGGTGTTTTCAGGCTTTATAAAAATCTAAATGAAGCTTTCCTATAATACAGTTATGCATAAATAAACAATTCATGTTTTGTTTAAATTGGCTCAAATTTGTAGGAAATAGTTTTTCTTGGAAGTTTGAATGGGTCAAACTGCATTTGGGTTTCATTCCTATGGAATCAGAACTTGGTTTCTTTTCCAAATGAATCAAAGATGGAGATTAAAGATACATTGATCGTTCTGTGGTAATCCCTTGGCAGCTGTGTTCTAAGATGAAACTTTTCACCAGAGTTTCTTCTTGTTAAACAGTACTAGTGATTCAATTGTGGCGGGTATACCAAGAAGTACATTCCTTTGTTCCCATCTCTCTTGTTCACCATGTTGCTCTTATCCAATTGCAAACTTGTAAGGAACTACCTATCAAAAGATATCTTTCAAGTTCAAGGAATAAGCTCAATACCAGCTTGATTATGATTTTTCATTTAAACTGCTAATGAAAAGGGTACAGCTGGAGCACTGTATTAATGGTTGATTGTGTTTCATAAATTCGTCCATACTGCATTTTTAGTGTACTTGCTTATATATATTTGAAGTTCCATTTATTTAAATTTTCAGCTCTTCTTCGAATCTTACAAATATAATATACATTGGATGCTTGATTCTGAAATTTCAAGCATACACATTTGTATAAGCACATTCATGCACTTCATGATCGGTTCAAATTCATAAATATTGATACTTTGTCTGATTTGGCTAAAAATTGATTCTGATGTAATTGCAGGGTCTGAAATTATGGAAAAGATGAGAGTATATGAGGTATAAACCTGTACATTTAAGGACCATGTGCTTATGATGTAGCAGTATTAATTATTATAGCCTACATCTGCATTTTCAGTAATTTATACCTGGTCATGGTGTGTGAGATTAAGTTGTGCTGTTCTACATTTGACTAATAAAAAATTTGTCTGAATTGCCATTGCTATCTACAATCTTGATTCTTGTAATTTTGAGTAAAATGTTTCTACTTATTGAGGACAAATTATACAAATTGAGCCAATTCACCTGGATTAATTTTAGAAATGGACATTTCTTTCTTTTCTATTAGTTATTTTTCCATTTGCAAATTCTAAGACACGATTTGCTTACACACATAAACTTACAAGACATAGTATGAGAAGCTATCTAATTTCAGGGACAAAAGAAGAAAACAGGTGTCCCTTTGAGCTACCAAATATTACACCGTTTACTCTTTGAATTAATTGAACTTGGAGTTGGAGCATGCTAGTTAAATTATAACAGTCTCTTTCTGCCCCTTGGTGAAACACCAGTAACCCCCTCCCAGGCCTCACTTTTTAATTTTTGCTTGCGTGGATCTAAGTTGTGAGCCTGGTGAATGGCCAGCCTGATTGGTTGAATATATTAATTATATATATATATATATATATATATAATAATGGATGAGGAACAGAGGTAACCTTGAACCACATTCCGACTTCCAAGTGTTATTGCTTTTAATACTTGAACTCTTTTATTTGGAAAATTACTTATTTGTAAAACATAATTATGAAAGCAGAACTAGCTTTTTTTTTTTTTTTTTCACTATCTGTGTGATTAAGAAATCCGACTAGATATTATTTCTCGTCTTCAATGAAGAGAGTACTTTTTTTGCACTTTGCGCTTTGGGTGATTAAAAACAACTCGCTTTTAGAGTTTTAGTGCACTTTTTGCTTTTAACTACACTGGTTGAGATATTGGCCTAATGACTAAAACTAATTTCCTCAATAGTACCAGCAAGTGATTTGCAATGTGAACATGCAGGTTGAAGATGATGACATTGAAGAATTATCAAGCTCAACACAGGTTTGAGGAATTGTGTACAAACAGTTATGCATTTGTAAATTGCTTTGCATGCTTGATTTTTTGATCGAGTGATTTGCATCAATTTTCAACATTCCATTATCATCTTAATTATTGCATAGCGAATGATGATAATTATGTTCCTGGTGAAGATGCTCTGGAATAGCCTTTATATTGCTGATCAGTTGGTTTTGTTGATTCAATTCTCATACGGCTATTCTCAGGATATTGAAGGAAGTGATGAGGATTGGACAGCCTGAGAGCAGGAATATACCAATCCAAACTTCTATCCTGTGCAGCATCTGAATTTTCCAAATCCGATTGTTTATGCACGAAAATACACTTGGTTTTTCTTTTTTGGGGCTAAAAATGAATCAATGGCTGCTTGCTGAGCGAATGACTTGAGAGATAGATGTAGAGAACCTGACGAGTGATGATAAATGGCATGGCTTTGCCTTCATGCCTCGGTGCAAGTCCAGGAATGCAAATTGTTTGATTTGGAAATCATAAACTGAGCCGTTTGTAGCTTTAAGTTGTCAAACGTTAGTATAGCCCAAAGGAATGATACGAGAGTTTCATTTTGAGGTTTAATCTCGTTGTTTAATGAAGAATTAGAACCCCAGATCTTGAGATGGCAACGGGTTGAGAAGACTCGGTTTGGATTTGCATTGAGAAGACTCATTAACAGACGCTGAAGTTTTATTGATTCTCTATTATACGCTTATTGGATGCGAGTATTTGTCATCATCCTAGCATAAAAATATACTAGATAGTATAAATGATTTTAACCATATTAACTATTTAAAAAAAAAAAAACTACAAATTTATATTCAGAACGAAGCATTATTTATTTCTTTAAATTTTTGCAAAACATACAAAGATATTTTGAGAAAAAAAATGTTTATAATAAAATAAAAGTAAATGACTGAATAGGGAAAAATGTAGATTTGAAATTGGATGACTAAAGGTAATTAGGAAGGTTGATCTTGGGATATGATAACCCCCATCCGAGAGAGATCTTGACGTAGCGCATATGCATTTTTAAAGTGGAATCCAACTATCCCAACTTCAGCTGCAGCCTCTACATTTTTCAACCTGCATTCATTCCCACCCGCATTTTAGTCATTGAAGCTCAAACCATATATTTATTGTGCTTCCAATTACACTAAGCAAATTATAACATTTTGGATGATTAATAAAATGGGCGATGACCAGTCAAGTTAACCTGCTTAGTTATCATTGCAAAGAATTAATTGGATCTACCTACCATGTTCCCAATATAATCCACCTCCTAATTTCAGAAAACATATGATAGAAGCAAATTATATTTCATGCTATGCTATTGTGCTCGATTCAAATTGATTCAAGGGGTTTGGGTCTCTCTCTAATGAGTCCTAAGGTCAGGGTAATCCGATCACCGGTGACACAATCCAGGTAGCACAGCAAGTTCTCTCTCATTCAATCAACCTGAAAAGCCACCATCTATCTCAAGAATCCCATTATAACAGCATTATAACAGCTTTAATTAAAAGATCAGTCAATCTCGCCCATGTCAAGAAAAGGAAGAACACTTTTTAGGTGGAGGAACATCAACTCCCATATCTGATTGCTCTGCTATTGCTTTTTCTAGGAGAATCAAAATATTATAAAGGATGGCCAGCCGAAAGTCAAAAGTATCCTATCTATAATAACTTTTAGAGGTAAAATTTGAATTCACGACAGTTTCCCCTGGCGAGAATGGATCTATTTAGGTGAAGGATTTTCAGGCATATTCATCCAGTATATACAATTTCTATATTTCTCAATAAGGGTCCCTCTAATATATGATATTTCGGATGGCAAATAAAAATTTTACGGCCAGGAGACCTAATTTGGATTTTAAAACTCTTTTGATAATGTAAACTGAGGATTTCTTGGAGGTTTGATGTGAGAAGTTGTATTGGCTCTTGATATTCTTGATTGTTACTTAAGAGAAAATTCATTTCTGGATTCCAGGCAGGGCTTGTTGAATAGCAGACTTGACTGGCAATGAATAGGGTGGGTTAGCTCATCCAAATCAGATGATCCTGAATCAAATACTAATAATAGTGTTTTGCTTAAGAGATCTGTACTTGTCTGTTAACATATTTCATGACTACTAATCTTGAGTATGTTCCTAGCATTCTGGCTGCAACACTAGTAAAAACCACAGACAAACATTAAATCACAATCTCTTATTCATATGTCACAAAAGTACAGTAGAGGAAAAAGAGGGAAAAACAAAACCTGTCATCAACAAAAAAGCAGCTTGTTGGATCAACGTCAAGAACTCTAAGCACTTCCAAATAAAATTCGGTATCAGGTTTCCTCTTTCCTGAAAAGTAGTAGATGAACATCATTGTTACTCAGCTCAGTTCAAAAATTTTGACATCTACATTTCAATCTAATAAAAAAAAAAAAGAAATACAACCAGAAAAATCAAAATACATGAACAAATAAAAGGAAAAAGAGAACTTATCCAGGTAGCACTTGAGATAATGCCGCATAAAAGAACATATAGATAAAATAACTTTCCAAAATCAGCATACAGACCACATATAGGTACCTGTAGACTCATGTACCCATGCATAGGTACTGGGAAGAAAGGTCTAAGCGAGGAAAATAAATTTTCAACAGAATAATGTCGCAAGTTGAATGGTGCAAAACAGGGGCAAATTACACTGACAGTATTCTAAATTTCTAACTATAACGCGTAACAACTTAGTGTTACAGTATTCTAACTATATAACGCGTAACAACATAGTATTTCAACTATAATTTATAATACAAAACTCCTTTTACTTTGATTTTGTAACACAAAACCCCCCAACTCAATTTCCGTTAATGTCATTAACAGAGTGCTGACTTGGCATTTACACTTCAACAACAAAATAATAATTAATTAATAATTAAATGACATGGAAAAGTTTTTTTTAAAGAAAATGATATGGATTTTTAAGGAATAAAAGACTATTACCCCTTTCAATTACAATCAGATCCCCTTTCGAAAATTCTAAATCTAAATTAAAACTCTCACTTCTCATTTTCTCATCAACCAAACGCTACCAAATACATTTTCAGATCTACCAAATACATTTTCAGATCTACTGACGCCAGAAAACTAACCAATGGAATATAACTTTTTTTTTTCATCTCCTTGTCCTCTCGTTCACACTTTTCTGTACAAATCATAAACTAAGCTTTCACTAACCCCTACATTCTCAATCTCTCTCTCCTTTGTACCCAGATCTTAATTCTTTGTTTTTTAATCTGTCTCCTACACACTTTTAAGTTCTTCTTATGATCACATTGTTTCTTTAGCAAAAATCAAACCTAAGATTGGGTTGAAGATATGAAAGCCTTTGTTGCCACTTGTATCATTTTCAGATCTAGATTTTTAAAAAAAATTAATATATCAAAATCAAGTTTATTTTTTGCAGAAGAGATGGTTTTTTTCTCCGTCTCCTCTTGTAGATCAAACTCTCTTCTTCTTTGTCTCCTCTTCTATCATTTTCAGATCTGGAATTTCAGATCCTTGACTTTATTTTGAGCTACAGATTTATCTGTGCCTTTTGCGATCCTAACTGCAGTAAAGAAAATCATCAGTGATTTGGGCTTTTATTTGTGATTTTGGTTTCGGGACTATGACGGCAAAAGGGTAATATTAACAGCTAGCACAACAATTAATTAATGGGTTTTTCTATGTGATTTGGATTTGGACAACAATTAATGGTTCAGTTGTGAATATATATTTGGACTTCTTCTTTGTGCTCTGGTGACTTCTAAAATCTTAGAACAACGTGTGAACTTCCACCTTCTTGATCCTTTTCACAATTATCTAGTTAAAATTTGTCTCTAGGATTGAACCATGGAAAAAAAAAATGATTTTGTGTGTCTGGGTTTGGGAAAAGGAACAATCTGGGATTAAACCATTGAAAAAAGAAATAATTTTTTCTTTTGAATTGATTTTAAAGTAATATAGAGATTTTGGTCTGATTAGGATTTCAACTATTAAATGGATTTGAAGAGGAGAGAGAAAATGATTACGATTAAATAGATGAGGAAAGTGATGTGGCAAAATATGATGACATGTTAAATTCACATGTAAAATAGTTAAATGAGGTGGAAATGACATGTCAGCAATATGTTAATGGCACTAAAGGAAACTTAGTTAGGGAGTTTTGTGTTACAAAATCAAAGTACAAGGCACAACCATGGAAAAAAAATGACTTTCTGTGTCTGGGATTGGGAAAAGGAACAATCTGGGTTTAAACCATCAAAAAAAGAAATATTTTTTTCTTTTGAATTGATTTTAAAGATTAAATGGATTTTGAGAGGAGAGAGAAAATCATTAGGGCTAAATTGAGGAGGAAAGTGATCTGGCAAAATATAATGACATGTTAAATCCACATGTAAAATAGTTAAATGAGATGGAAATGCCATGTCAGCATTCTGTTCATGGCATTAATGGAAACTGAGTTAGGGAATTTTGTGCTACAAAATCAAAGTATAAGGAGTTTTTTGTTACAAATTATAGTTGAGGTACTAAGTCATTACGAGTCATATAACTGAAGTATCGTCGGTGTAATGTAGCACCAAGTAGTATAGGGACATAACTCTACAAACTTGGTAATTCCTAATAAAGGTTACTAGGTTTTGTTGCTGGAAGGTAATTTTAATCCATTTGTAACAAGAAGCGAGGGATCTGAATGAAAATGGCATCCTACAAGTTTCTGAGTTGTAATACGAAGCTTTCAAAATGAGGTAATAACTTATCGTATAATACCTAATTCTCATTTTGTTAATAAAAAATACCGTACTACAAAGATTGTGATATACACTTGAACCCATTTCTGGTTTCTTTATTCTTCGTGTAATACCTAATTCTCATTTTGTTAATCCCTAAATACCCTACTACAGAAATAGCTACATCTATAGACTATAGTTAATGAACAAAAGAATAAGCCATTAACAAGGAACTAGAATATTAGAATTATATCTGCAATAAATTTAGTACTACAATATAAGGAATACACAATGAATTTAACAGAAACTAATCAGCCACAGTCACGCACACGCACGCGCACACAAAGAGTAGACAAGCATCAAACTGCTAGACATACCTGATATACATGAACAAAATGTCCAGGACAAGTATGCTGAGAGATTTAACTTCTCCTCGATCATTTTATACCTATGAATCAGAATCTGAAGTATATGATGAGCTACTTTATGATTCAAGCAGTAAGATGACAAATCCATTTCATCTTACCAGATTGGATAATTTGTGAAAGCATGCATCTCGTAGTTACTTTTCTTTAAATCATATAGCAACTCCTCAACACCATCTATGTAGGAAAATCCTCTCTTCATACAATTTTTCAACCCTATGAAAACAAACCAATGAAGATAGTTCCTCTATAGACATTTTTCAAAAAAGAAGACGCATTCAAACAAGCTGCAAGCATAAGAAGCAATTATCGAAAATCAAGATATATATAGATTTCCTATATATCATAACCTGAGTGATAATGCACCACAACCACCAGTTGTTTGTATTTCAAATAACTTGGAGGTTGGTTTGTAGATTAAATTAGATGAGACAAAAAGAAGACATTGTACATTAATTGTAATATTAGCATTAGAAATAACCAAATGGAATAAAGCATAACAAGATCAAGAGAAAATGCACATTGGAGAAGTGTAAATTTATTCTAGAAAAATTAATGACAAACATTTGAAACTTCCATATCAATAATTCTAAGGCATATTTTGATTCATTGAATGTGGAATGTCCACCATTTTGCAGACCATCAACCAAAGCAGGTGGTCACAAAGCAAACACATCTCCCACCATTTTCAGTGAATGACAGAAAATGAAATAAAATGAATAAATTAGAGGAAACAACATAATAAGCTTCGGTTCAATTAATCAAGTGCTTGGTGGAAAGTAACCTTCTAAAGGTCGCACTCTGCATGGGACATTTAGTTACAACCATGTGAGACTAACTATGTAAGTGAATCCTAAATCAATTCATCATTAACCATCTGTGGATTAGCACTTAGTCATGCACAATAATATTGAAAAAGTACCACAAAGGGCAATCAACAGAACTAGACAGCTTAACAAACTACTAAATATCTATCAACTCTGAATAGTAAAGTCAATTTTTCATAACATTTGTATGGTGAGTATAGTCATATTAGTAGCATAAATGCTAACTAACTATACAACAAAAAATTTTTTTAAAAAAATCCCAAAACCAAGTCCCTAACCTTCCAAATCAAATGGTCTTCCATCTTTGAAGAATTTCTTGGACAGTTCCATCTGAAGGACGAAAAGAAAATCTTACTCAAGTTTATATGAATTAAATAGAAAATGAATAATAGTATAAGAATGATAGATCATGTAAGAAATTCATTATGCCCATGTAAAATTAATTTTGATATTCAGGTTTTTTAGGTTTGTCCATGGAGGAAATCAAGCTATCCTAAGATGGATTTTTTCTAAGACAAAAAATCACTTGTAACTACATCAGCTTTCTCATTGTTTGTGATAGGTCCTCTTTTATGGTGGCTTTTAATCCTAACGCCTTCTATAGGTTCAAATAATTTTAACACCCTTGATTCACTTCCTGCCCATTGGCAGTAACTTAGCCACGTCTTCCAAATTCCAAGTAAGGATTCATTGTCCCTTGTTCATTTCATCATGTTGCACAAGACACCTCAATCCCTCAAAACCTCTAAAAGCTTGCTTTTATATCCATCTCGATCATTGAGTTGAACTTTTGCAATGAAATATTACCACAGAAAATATATTAGATTTAGAATCCAAAAGCTATCTTAATTTCCCATTCATTTAAGATACTTTATGTGTGGTTTGGAAGGGGCAGTTGAGACAGCAGGGGTGTATGAATGAGTGGTTGAGAGCTAATATTTGAAATTTTTCAGAGCACTGAAGTAGTCATGCAGCATTTTTAGAACTCATTTTGTAATTATATAAACAAAAAACAGTATATAACTATCAATTTGTTAGGTTTGTTGAGTTCCTATATCTCAATTATATTCTATTGAGATCTCACATTTTCATAATAACATTAACAACCATTTTAGTAATTGAGGCTCAACAGAACACAATTGTCCAATATATTATTTTATTATCTTAGTTAAGAAAGAGGTCCTTAACATATAATAGAATACATTTGAAATATGGGGACTCAAGAAAACGAAAGGTTAAAGGGCCAAATATAAATCTTGTGCTTTTCATATAGAATAAAAGAAAATCTCTATTAAGTGGGAAATGCAATCCTAAAAGATGTCCAAAGAAGCCAACGCCTACCTATACCATAGTTTAGAAAAAGATGCTTTATGATCCTAAAATGTAGTTTCATATAATACAGCCATCCACACTCAAGGTAAGCTTGAGAATATAATGCATGGTTATCTTCCTCTTTCTTATTATTTCCACCGTCATCCTTCATTCTTGTAAAACAAGCAGGGCTTGCCACCATGATGTGGGACAACATGGAATATTGATATTTACATTTGCATAAGTGGAAAAAAAAAAGACTTCTAGAGTTTTTATTTGAATATAGAAATTAATAAGACTAAATTTAAATGGCGAAATAACCATTTTGAAACAAAAAAAGGAAAGAAAGATGAAACACAAAAACCAGACTGAAGAAATTTTACCCTCCTTTAGATATGATCTAGGCCTTTAAGCCACCTATCTAAAATTCTATCATATAAAATGTCCACTCACGAAATAGAAACCAAAAATCCCAAACTACAATTTTCAATAACCAACAAAATACCAAAACTAAGGCACTTAATATGCTTTCTAGGAGCCACAAAGTTTTCAAGGCATAAAATCATCATGCCCCTATGCCCCTCATTTGTTGCGTATTACACCTTTCATCTTCATCATCCAATCCAGGAATCCCTGTGGCCAATGCCACAAATTTCCTTTAATCCATGTTCAATTATCACTAAAGGAAGCATGCGAGCTGAAAAAGGTAGTCATCATGTATCGGATTTAGTTATTTTTTAAAATTCATTTTCTCCTTTTTCAAAAGAGAAATTTTCAAATGTAGATAAGAAGCTGAAACGGAAAAAGAAAGTGCAACTGTACATGTTGCATGGGAAGACCAAGCCTAAAACAAAGAACTCATAGGAATTAAACAATAGGTTGGTGCTGGCATGATTCTAATAATACTAAGATTCTAGTCATCATGAATTGATTTGTGTTGATATCAATAAAACTCATGCATTGCTTTTGGCACTCAAGAGAGGCTACAACAGCTCACTCGTACATTTTGCGCTTCATCATAAGGTGAAAATAAAAAGAGAAAGTAAGATCATATAAAATCATTAACAAAGAGAAAAAGAGCAGTAGAGTTTTCACACAAAAAGAACAATTTTGAAAAAAGAAAAATTATATGGGAATAGGAAAATATAAAACCAGTAATTAGTAATAATCTTCTCAAGAAATTATGTTCTCCAAAAACTCCAGTTATGGAATGGATGACCCAAGATATAAGAGCCATGCATTGAATCGTACACGAACTAGATGCAGATACTAGAAGGCAATCATGACCCTTTAACCAAAATTGAGGATGAAGAAGAAGACATAGAGGAAACTGTGAATTGGATTAAGCACCAGCAGAAAAAGCATAGGCCATTAAAGATATTCTCATTATTCTAGAAAACTGAAAATTAATTACCTGGATTTGGTAATGATATATGCAAAATAGATATGCATAACAGATGTTTTTCTATTAACCAAGGTTGTTGGACCTAGACTGGTCCAGGAAAACCAACTGAGGGATTGCTTTTTCTTAATTAGACATTGAGCATGCTCCTTTTTTTTTTTTTTTTTTTTGCTTTTCAGAACTAAGCATTGCACAAAATCCAGTGACAAAAAGATCTAGTTGTAAATTTGTAAGTCAAAATATTGGCTTATCACTGAGAGTATTCGAAAAGAGAAACCTTGTCAGAGACTACTTTGGATCATAAAGCTATAATTAGCATTTTTTAGGATCAGATTACTAAATCTTATTGCTAATCTCTAGTTCACTCACTTACAAATTCTTCACATAGAAACAATAATTTTATAATAAATAGCATCTCAAAACCAGTAAAGAGTACCTCATCAATGATCCCCTTTTCAAACTCAATCCATGCAGTAGGATGCTTGCTTTCTATCAGTTCCTCAAAAGACATTCTGAGGATAAAAACCCAACCTCATTATCCAAGAAGACAAAAAGAATACAGCTTCCGCAGTCTAAATAATTAAAGTAGAAAAACCATCTATCCAGAATTTCGAAGAGCACAAATTCTTAAATGCTCAGTCATCAAAAAGCTATGTACAACTTCGTTGGCAATATTAATGGCATTTTCAGCTTTGCATTGAGAAAGTCATTAGGATAAAATTAATCTTGAATTACAATAACACAACTTTAACTAATTTTTAATGCTATTGGCATTGGATAAATAAACTAGTGTAGTGTGAGCAAGGCATCAAGAATATAAATCTTAACAAACAAATCACAGGAAAAAAAAAAAAAAAAAGGAACTCCGCTGTTAGCCATATATAACCAACATAACAATTGTAATAATGAATTATAGCAAACAAACTTATGGCTGTTCAAAAATTTATCATCTTCCATGAAATCCAAGTCCTAAACTGGTGAACATACGGAGAAAAAAAAAAGCATTATATCAGAACTTCCAATACCAACCACAAGTTTAGGACTTGTGGTTTAGGGTTAATGAATATAACACAATAGAAACCGTAATACCATCCAATTAGCTCTGTTCCCAATTCCGCCATTAAAATTCACTCGTAAGTAAAGAAGTACATATAACATTCGAACAAGGCTATTTTCAATTGATACACGCATAAATCCTGTGGTTGTGATATTTAAGACAATGAGAAAGAAGAATAAAGGAAATGGAAATAGGAAAAACTACCCAAAGAAAGGAGCGACATCGTGGTAAAAAGGGTCGCGAACGATGGTATCCATAATGTCAAAAAGCAATACGGGGAGCTTTCTAAGAGTAATTTGCGAGGTAAAGGCGGAGGATGAGGCGGCGAGGGAGGATATTGAAGCGTTGCGGGTGGAATTAGGAGTGAAAGCCATTTTTGTGGAAGCTGACGAGAATCTCAAAGGGAGATTAAAGACCAGTGCCATTTGCTTATTGCCAAGTGTTAGGGATTTCACATCTTTTAAGTAAAAATTTTACCCGCCCTTTTGCTGCCCTGATGCGGACGCAAATTATATCGTAGGCTCGTCTCTATTATACTCGTGCCGGAAATTTTTTTAGATCGATTAAATCTACTATTTCATTTATATATTATTTATATTAATAAATAAAATAATTAAATTTATATTAATAAATGATTGAATTAGTATATAAATAATATGATAGATATAATCTATTTAAAAATTTATCTATGCTCTAAATAATATGGTAAATTGAAAATTCAATGGCACAACAACAGTGCATTTGCTGAACATATTAGGATAAGAAATCGTAAAATACTTCCTTTAATTGGTTTTCTTCTTTTCTGTTTAGAAAAAAGAAAGGAAGAAAAATATATATTGAGGATCTGGAGTTTGATTAAAATTTGATAGATATACACAATTTGCTTCATCGCTTAAAATTTGATAGATATGCTGCCCTCTTTTATTTCAGCTCACGCACTCGACAGATCTTGAGTTTGATTATCTAAACCTATACGATTCCGTTTCTTGGATTAACATTAAGGGTGAGCATTCGGTAATTCGGTTACTTAATTGAAAAAAATTTCGGTAATTGAATACTGAATTATTCAAAAAAGTCTAACTGATTTCCGAATCGAATAAAAAATTCAGTTACTGATTACCGAACTTAAAATTTCAGTAATTGTCCGATGAAATTTTTAAAATTTACTTAAATTTATCAATTTTCTTAATTTATTTAATTATAATAAAAATAATATATAAATAAAAATATTACATAAAATTAAAATACCATAAAATAACATATTTTTGAAATAAAAAATATATATTTGCGACAAATACAAATATCATAATAAAATTTATAAAAATTAAAAATAAATTAAAAATTAAAAATATAAAATTTTGGTTATTCCCTTATTACTGTGGTAAATTACTGAATAACTGAAATAATTCAAATCTTACTGCTGTTTACCGAATCAATTTTTTTCAGTATTGTAATCGGTTATTAAATTTTAATAGTTCGGTTCAGTAATTCGATATAACTGAACCGTTGTACACTCATAATTAACATAGTAGTTTTGCTGCAGTATTTCACTTAAGGACTGTTATGCCTATCTTTTCTATTAAACTCGAGATATTCTCAAAGTATATTTAAAGTAACAATTTATTAAGACATTTGTAAAGTATACCCAAGGTATTTCCAAAATATACCGAACTAAAATATATCTAAAATATTCATAAGGTTATCAAGCCAATGTATACTAAAATATACTGGAAATATACCAAATTTATATTTTTTGATACACTTTCAGGTAAGTTTAAATTTATGTATTTTTGTAATATTTTTTAAGCAATTTTTTTATTGTTTTGAAAAAAAAAAACTTTTAAGTAAAAATGATGTTGTAATATTTTAAAAAATTTTTGGCTTTTTTGAAAAATTTTCTTTTATGTATCCATAGTGTTTAGGCCTTTTTTCTTCTCATCTTTTTGTTCTTGTTAGATATCAAATACAAGAAATAGGAGAAATGTTAATTCAATATTCAAAATCAATAGTTGAAAATGGAAAACAATCTGAGGCCTGTGTAGCACACAGTTTCCTTAAGACAAATTCGCCTCCTACACGGGTGTTTAGGATAACCGGCGTTTGTCTCCCAGGATACAACAGATTCAAGTAGTTGTTGAA
>CATIWF010226306.1:0-11551 GCA_949630135.1 Balakata baccata
GAAAACCCATTACATATACTCTTTACATGCCAAAACCCACGACAGGGTGCCACTGAACATGAATTACTATTAATATTTCTACTGTTCATCTCTAGAAATCTCAATGAATCTAAAATAAGATAACATACATAACGCAAGTACAACATTGTGCATCATCTTAATTAGAGCTTTTCCTCTTTTAATTGGCTGTTCTCTAGTTCCAACTTTGCACTAATTGCCCCTAATCTCCGCTTAACCCCACACTCTTATTTTCAATCCTAGAACCACATGCACCATCAATTATACTTACATTAGCAACACTTTAAAACTTATAAGTAAGCCATGACAAAATCTCACCCTAGCACTACCTTACACTCTTAAATTCCTTCTCAAAAACAGCTATTTCATCTTTAAAGTCCACTTAAACTTTCCTTAAAAAGCAAACTAATATCGACTAACCTAGTACTGCAATGATTCTGCTAAAAAGTAAGTCAACAAAGAGACTAAAATTAGACTAACAGAAAATTATGTATCTTCATGTCATATGTTTTCCACCATAATCTATAGGTCAAGTTCAAGCAGCAGCAGCAGCAGCAGCAAAAGACAAAGTCCATGTCCTGTATTACCTAGCATCTTTCTTACAAAGGGCTCGCTCTTCTTTAGCAACATCCCCCTTGAATTCTCTCAACTTCTGCTGAAGCAAGAAAGTCTTGGCAATCATATTGCAAAACAAGTAGACAAACTGAACTGAATCTTTGGCTGGCACAGGATATGCAATCCTCTTATAGTATTCCCACGGCAAACTGGAATCCACCAGAGCCACAATTGGAACTTGCAGTCTATCAGCCTCCAAAATGACCGAACTTTTCCTCTGTATCCAAGACCACTACGCAGTCTGGCGATCGTATTGGTCCAAAACAAACCTGTAGCATAGGAAATGGAAAACCCATTTATTGAACAAAAAAAAGAAGCATTTTCTTGGTTCTTCGTTCAATTCGAAATTTTAGATGCAATTTCTCAACCAAATGATCAATAAAGCAAAGAAACAAACTTTTTTATTTCGCGACCTAAACTTGTTGGGGCTAAAACTATTAGTAAAAAATCAGCCCATTCTCCATATAACGTTATCTCTAGGACTATAGAGCCCAATATTCTTCATCATTTGCTCCACAATCTCATCGAAGAGGATGGGTATTGACGAATAAAAACCGGGCTTTCTTGTCACGCGCTAGATGGGCAATGAAGCTTGGTGCATTTCCAACACATATTAGAGTTTTATCAGAATCGATTATGGCCTGCGAATTCCGGATACCGTAAGTATAGATCTTGAAGTGTTAGGCGGCCCAAATGGGCGTTAGTACCTAGTAGTTTATTGATAACAAATGGTAATTTATGTCTCTCGTAGTTGATGGACTTGCACAACTGAAACAAACAGACTAGACCGGAGGTGGACTTCGGTGGAGCCTCTCGGATACTTAAGTAAGTAAAAGGATAAAATGAAAAGAAAGATAACTAGAGAGATCAAGAGTTAACTTGTCCTCTGAAGGTGTTGCCTGAGGTTTTTATAACATTTTCCTTCGTCATACGTCTTATCCCCTTCTGACACAATATGGCTCAAACCAGCTTTGTCAAGTTATGATTATAGCTAGTTGATCACGTTAATCATCAGGCGCCGTGCTTGAGTTGTGTGCTTATTTAATATTTCTTATCTGTCGTGTTAGTACCTTACCCTATACACTGTGGTTGTGCAGTATTTTTATCTCCCCCAAGGGTCTTTGGATCGGAAATCATAAGGATCAGTGATGTCGTTTTGTAGGGTCACAAGATATGCGGATCATGAGATCCTAGGACCTTGTATAATTTTAGTGTCTTCATCTTGATCATATTCATAAGATCCGGATTAGGGGATCGCCCTCTGCTGGGAGAACAACTTGCTTGGATCGCAGGATCCTAGGATCCACATCTGACTCCTGTAGCGTCTCCATCTAGTATAGGTGGATCATTTTCATGGGATCCGGATTAGGGGATCGCGAGATCCTTGGATGCTAATCTGATCTCTGCAGCGTCTCCATTTAGTATAGATGGATCATATTCGTGGGATCTGGATTAGAGCATCGTGGGATCCTTAGATGCTAATATGATCTTTGCATCATCTTCATCTGGTATATATGGATCATATTCGTAGAATCTGGATCAGAGAATCGCGGGATCCTAATCTAGTAGGATTCTCCCTTATCGTCACAATGGAATGGAGTATCATCTTGCTTTTGATTGCGAAGATCAATGATGAAGATAAATACTGAGGAATCAAATCTAAATTAAAAAAAATATGTTCCATCTATGGTGAGAGTGAGCAGTGCAACACTCATTCCTTGACCGAGAATAGTGATGTAGCTGGCAATACGACAAATTATATTATCAAACCTGATCTGCATATTGTTATATATCATACGTATGAAACTACTAATATATGAAAATATTAAAATACGGTGGTAATTTTATAAATAAAGTAAATTTATATATATTTATTTGTTAATATAGATTTATTAGTTTATAAGTAAAAGATTTATTAGTTTATTAGTAGAATGTTTATTTTTTTATTGATAAATATTTATTTTATTCTAAAACAAAATTAGCAGTTCTTGTTTTTTTTTTAAATGTGATTTGTCTTGATTTGTTCTTTTTTGTGCATTTTGTCTCAATTTTTTGTTATATTTTGAATTTTTTTAAAATGATTCAATAAATTCATATATGCAAATCAAAACACACAAAAATATTCATTAAATTAAGTACACAAGGAAATAAAATTAACTTGTATTAATATAAGAAATGAAAATTTATTAATAAACTAATTAACATTTTATTAATAAACTAATGAACTTTTATGAATAAACTAATAAATTTTTACTTTATTTGAAATTAAAATTTCTCGATAAATTAATGAATCTTTTACTTCATTGCTAAAAACCTAAAGTCTTAAAACAAAATCCATTGTGTATATAATTTAATGAATATTATATTTTTTAAAAATTTTTTGTAATAATAAACTATTGAACCTTTACTTTATTCAAAACGAATATTTCTTAATAAACTAATACATATTTTTTAATAAAGTAATAAACTTTTTTTCAATAATCGGATGATGAATATTTAGATTTTTTTTTATTTTGATATATATATATATAAATTCATTAAATCATCTTGATGAAAATGCATTGTGTATATAATTTAATGAATATTATATTATTTTTTTAGTTTTTATTGCAATAAACTAATGAACATTTCTTAATAAACTAATTAATATTTCTCAATAAAGTAATAAATCTTTTTCAATAATAAGATGATAAATATTTACGACTTTTTTATTAATACACTAATTAACATTTTATTAATAAATTAATAAATTTTTATTAATAAACTAATGAACTTTTAAATAAAATGAAAATTTTTCAATAAACTAATGAATTTTTTACTTTTTTACTAAAAATCTAAAGTCTTAAAATAAAATTTATTGTGTATATAATTTAATAAATATTATATATTTTTTTTAATTTTTGTAGTAATAAACTATTAAACCTTTATTTTATTCACAATAAACATTTCTTAATAAACTAATGAATATTTTTTAATAAAATAATGAATCTTTTTTCAATAATCAGATGATAAATATTTACGATTTTTTTATTTTGATATATATATATATATATTCATTAAATCATCTCGATGAAAATGCATTTTGTATATAATTTAATGAATATTATATTATTTTTTTAATTTTTATTGCAATAAAGTAATGAACATTTTTTAATAAACTAATGAATATTTTTCAATAAATTAATAAATATTTTTCAATAATTAGGTGATGAATATTTACGACTTTTTTATTCTGATCTATAAATATAAATCGATTAAATTACTTTGATGAAAATACATTGTGTATATAATTTAATAATATTATATTATTATCTTTAATTTTTTTTCAGTAATAAACTAATAAATATTTACTTTATTTATAATGAACATTTCTTAATAAATATTTATCAATAAAATAATAAATATTTTTCAATAACTTAATGATAAATATTTACAAAATTATCACAATATATTTAATAACTGTATAAATTTATTTTATTTATAAAATTGACACTAATTTTTATAAGTTTAACGAACTTTTAATCGATAATATTGCATGTGCATGATATAAAGATTCCAGACAATGGCCAGTGGGCTATATTGGGGTTTTCTCCTTTGGGTTTTTGATTCGGTGTTGTCGTCCCTATAACAAGGGTCATTTCGCATTGAGTCATACAAAAGCATTTTTCAAGAAAAAAAATATTTTTAATTTTAAAAATTGCTTTTCAAAAAGGGAATATAATTTTTTTTTTCAAAAAAACATTTAAAAATTTGATTAATATTTTCATTTATAAGAATGTAGAATATTTCGAATTTGAGTTCTTTTGCATATTAGTATGAGTTCAATATATTTATAGTATGTATAAGGAAATGACTATCACAAATTGTGTATTTTACGGTCTATTGAACCTTTTAAAAAATAAAAAAAATGTAAAATCTATTTATTTGAAATTCAATATCAATTCCAAACACATTCTAAGTTCTTAGAGTATATTCAACAATTTCTTTATTTCACTCTTTATTTATATTTAAAAGTTTTATTTCATTCAACATCTTAAAGTTAAACTCATAATTTTTAAAAGTAATATTTTTTATTCTCAAATATAAGAGTAGCAAAAAGCTCTTTATCAATATTTTATTATTTATTTTTTTTTTCAATAAAATTATATTAAGTTTTTAAAAATTTATACTAGTAAAAAATTTAGAATAGGGAGATAAATATAAAATATTATTGGAATGTACTGAATTTTCAAAATAAATTAAAATAAAAAATTGAGTTTTGCAATAAAAGTAAAATTCAAGTATCATAGGTGAAAGAAACTCCAAAAGTCAGAATTTGCCGGACAAAGTAGTTAAAAACTCATTGCAAAAAGAATAATATACATATGCATTGATCAAATCTTCAATTCTACAAAGAAAGTAATTTACAATATGCAATGATTTCAACTTATCCCAGAAAACTCAAACTGCTCACCCTTTGAAGCGGGAAGATGAAATAAAATAAATAAATAAACAAATAACACTAACCAAAACTCATTCTTGAAGAGATCAATCAATCAAAAAGTAACAAAAATCAACTATCAATAATGAGAACAATATAGAAAACCAAACTATAAAACCAAAAAAGCCCATGATCATGGAACACATCAAAGGAAAACTCAAACCACAAAACTGTCACTTTATCTCCAATTCTCATTCTTTATCACTTGAACCTGACCCAGTCAGTGAGATCATGGTTTCCCATTTCTCATCTCTGATAAATTCAAACTTGAAATCCCAGATGTTTCATCAACACCGTGCTTTGGCTCGTGAGAAGTTTTCTTGTCGATTTCTTCATCACCAGATTCTTCAGAACTTGCTTCTCTGTTTTGGATCAAACCCTTTTCTGTAGCTTCTACCCTGGAATGGACAAATCTCACTACACCTGCTTCTGAAGTGCTTAATTCCGAATCCTTGTTGAGACCCCTTTCATTTATTTCTAAAGTACTTGATATGATCTCTTCATTTGGATTTGATGCCGTTGGCAACTCCTTGATATAATAACCCTCTGAAACCTGCTCCATTGCAGTTTGAAGATCTTCTAGAGATCTTGCTTCAATAACCAGCAAATCTGAACTGGTTTGCTGTGGATCTCCGGATTCATTTGCAATTGGATTTTGTTCAGTAGTGCTGGGAACAATCACCTCCTCAACATCTATACCTTCATTAAATTGCTTGGAAAGCAGGTCAATATCAACAACTGTTTTTACTTCAAGAACTGTAAGCTCATTGGTAGAACTGCTAGAACCAAATCCATTTATGACTGCTGGACCTTGCTTTAAATCCAATGGTTTTGACATCTCATCACCATTCTCTTCTGAAGCTTGCTTCATGGCACTATGAAGATCTTCCAGAGAATTTACTTCAGCAACTCGCAAGTCAAAACTGGACTGGTGATGATCACTGGATTCATTCTTAACTACATACTCTTCCAAAGGTCTTGCATCAACAACTCGCAAGTCTAGGTTAGTTTTCCCAGAACCCCTAGATTCATCTACAGGTTGATCCCCAGTAATACTTGGAAAACTGACCTCCTCAACATCCATTCCTTCATGAAGTTGCTTGAAAGCCAAGCCAATATCTGCAACTGATCTAACTTCAATGACAGGGACGTCAGGTTTAACCTCTGCCACACTTGAATCTCTCGGTAACAAACCATAATCAGAACTTTGAATTTGTTCATCATTAAGCGACTCACCAAGTACTGCTTTGATACTGAAATCCCCTACAGTATCCAGTTCTGAAAGTAATCCTTCATCAATCTCCTCTATCACATCTTCATCCTCATTGCTGTTTTCCTCAGCAATAGGAGGCCAATCTGTTTCTGCTGAATAATTGGAACATTCTAAGATATGACCTTTGTCCTCATATGCAATTTTATCGAGGATGTTGTCCTTGAAATCAACTTTATCAACCTGTGATTTGTATTCTTGGCTCTCTGGTAGGACTGAGGTAGGTTCAGATGTCTCATGGTCAAAAATTTCAGGAGCAATTATGTTGTTAGCGATCCTCACTTCCTCTTTGGAGTTGACCATGGATATAGATGGTTCCTACATTATGTTACAGCAACCGTGGTCAGCATCATACTTCAACCATCTGAGCATAATTAATATATTGTGGGTCGATATGGATATCTATATCACAAAAATAAAATGAACCAAACAAGCACACCTATTGAAAGATAACTGTACTGAAATCTACTCAACAAGAAGTCTTGATCCAACTATGTGAATGACGAACTACAGAACAATGTCAAATACATTAATCTGTTGTACATACAAACAGTAAAAGCACAAAAATACAAGAATGCAGCAATTGTAATTGAACCCAACAAAGAGAAGAAAACTTAGAACACATCTGTGAGCAAAGATTGCGATGATATTGTTAAATATTCCACAATGTAAGGCATTAATGCAACAGACAGAGCTATGGAAATTTATATACTCATAAAAGCAGGTAGTAGTGAGAATGCAAATGTTAAACAAATTATCTGAGCTTCACCACTATTACGATGTTAAGTAATCACCTCTCTGTTAAAACTTGACATCATACTCATTGTTTCTTGAGTGGTTTTCAAACCCTTCCCAAAGACCCAAGTTTTTTGTACCTATTTGTCTTAATGAAACAACTGATCATGATCAAACAATTTATGCCACTGGAGGGCATTTTATCCATCTAATTTTGTGGCTGCACAATATAAAATGAGAAAGTACCATTAAAGACAATCAAGCTTTTACAAATAACTAGCAGAAAACACATGACAAAAGCTTTATAATAAAAGAAAGCAATGCAGAATACTTGCTTATCTTACCAGGCACTCCTCCCAATGACCAATTGTTGGTTCTATGGTAGATTTATCTGACAAAGACAGCTGTTTATCTGATTGAAACAAAGAATTTGCCTCCGAAGGTACATCTTGATCACCGGAAACTGAAGAATAAAGTCTCACATCTGCATCTTGGGAGATACCAGCAGCATCCCCCACATCAGAACTTGATGAATGAACTTGATCAGTCTTAGATTGGAGATTTTCTCCCTTCCTTATTGAATGCTCCTCCACATGCCTAATCTCTGAAGAAGATACATCTAGATGAGCCTGCAAAACTTGCTCAGCCACCACTGTAGGCTGTCTTTCCCCATTTGCAGACAACTTCAAATTGCTATAAAGGATATTCTCACAGCTTGAAGCCAGAGAATCTAATTTCTCACCCATAGCTTCGTGACTGTTGACATGGATCTCTGCATCAACACTTGATGAGGAAACTACGCCTTCCTCACCCACAGAATGCTCCTTCACAGTTTCAGACTCTGAAGAAGATAACTTGGAGTCCTCTGGAACATGAAGTGGAAGTTGTTCCTCTAGTGCATGCAAAATTGTCTCTTCCAAAGCCACCCAATTGATAGAAGAGGCAGAATCCAACTTCTCAACTACAGTTATTTCTGCATGGAGATTTAACATGTTTAGTTGATCTGCATCATGACTGAAGCTTTTTTCCTTGTATACTAGATTTTCATTTACTGATCCATTCTTTGACAAAGACAGAAGTGAATCAACATCATGCTCAACCCCGGATTCTGGCTTCATAAACTCGTTTTTTCCATTTTGACCATCACAAGTTCTATCATCCTCCGACAACCCAACCTCTATAACATCATGCACAATTTCTGTAATATCCTTTGATCTTGATTCATTTTCATCCAGTGAGCATGCTTCGGTGGAGTGTTCATGCATATCTCTGTAAGCATCAGCATATCTCTCAGAATGTGCTTCAGATTCTTTGCCTGCAAATTTGATTGACTGTGGAGGCAAGCCAGATTCTGGTGTCTCTCTTTGTGTATCAGAAGAGATGGACGTGAAAGAAATTAGCTTGTCAACTGCTTGAGGGCTTGAATCATAAACGGGCTCCCTGTGTTGACTGTCATCCACCACTGTGGTAGTAAAGTGCAAATCTGAATCAAGTGAAGACTGAGTTGAAATACCAGATTCTTCAATACCATTTCCTCTGGGCTCCATATCAGGGTCCTTCTGTTGATCACAATCTACCACCTTACTTATGAAATGTGAATCTGAATCAAGAGAAGCTTGCATTGAAATGCCAGAATCCCCATTATGGTTCCCTGCTTGCTCCAAATGCAGCTCCACGCTTCTATTTCCATCCTCAATACCACTTGTAAAATGAAAATCTGAAGCAGATGACCACTCAATCATAGTAACAGATTCTGCAGCATGATTGCCACTTGGCTCTAAACCAGGCTTCTTATCTTGACTTTCAACTGCCACCTCACTCATTAAATGAAAATCTGACTCAAGTGAATTTTGGGTTGAAATTAGAGATTCCGCGATCTGACCGTTGCTTGTCTCTGTATGCATTGATTCTTTTTTCACATCAGATAGCTTTTCATCTCCTTCGGAGAATGATGATAGACTTGATCTACTGCTATACTCATCTTCTACTGGCTCCATTCGCAGAAGAATTTCACTGGTATTAACTCCTACAGTAGTTGCCCCTCCTGATGGAGACGAACTTGAATATTCATGACAGTTCTCTACATCTCCAGGTGCAGTTTCAGCCCCATCGTGGTGAACATCTCTTCCCTCATTTTCAATGTCCAGAGCATCAACATCTTCACATGACAGGCTTCCACATTCAACAAGGACAGAAGTGTGGTCCACATTCGAGATCATGTCTGTTTCCTGAAAAACATATTCTTCATTGAGCTTCTTGTCCTCCAAAGCTGAACTCAATGGTTCAGTATCAAGAACCGAGCTCACTTTTGACTCACTGGCTTCATTTAATTGTCGTTGGATGGTATGATAGCTTGTTTCTTCAGCACCAAATCGTTCTGGTACAAAATAAGGTCTCCACCTGAGATCTTGCCTTTCTTGCCTGGGAACCCCCAAAACAGAAGGTCCCACACTGAAACTTTCATGTCTTCGAAAGGCTGCTTCCCTATGCTGAAATGGCGAGAGCTCTTGTTGAAGATTATCACCTTTAAGATCAGGTTTTTCTGCATTTGAATCATAAGGAACGTCGAATGGGTTACGTCTAGGCAACAGTACAGATGGAGCAGATCCAGGAACATCATCATAAGAATCAAAAGGATGCTCAAAGGGATTCTGCCTAGTTGTTGTAACAGGTGGAATATTAAGGGGAAGATCGGCCCCATCTAAGTCTATAAGATTCTTATCAGCCATCAATTTCATGCTTTTACAAGCTATTCTTCTAGCAATAAGACTCTCTAAACATTGGTTTCTCTCAAGCTCAGAAGTACCCAAATCCATAAGATTCTTCTGGTCATCCTCTGTCCATTTGATTGCATCATCTTTGCCTCCATGCACTTCTTCTTCCTCGTTTTCATTTTCATCATCACCATCTTCTTCTCTATCTGCCTTTTCAATGTCCTCTGAGACAACACTGCTCTCCTTACTCTTTTGAGACTGCTCTGAACCAGCATCAGATCCATCATCAGACACACTAGCTCGCCGTGGAGCTTCCTCATCTAAAAGTGGGTGAAGCTCATCAAGCATTGGAATAATGTCAGCCATGGAAGCATCTGGAGAGGAGCTCTCTGCCCCATCAGACCCAGAATCAGATTCAGAAGCCTCCTCATCCTCGTCTTCCTCATCTTCATCATCATCATTCACCTGTTTCCAAGATAAATCTTGAGAATCCAAGTGACTGCCATTTTCAGTTCGAATGAACTCTCCTGAGGATTTAGGATCTTCCACTTGAAGACTCTCATAAATTTCCCTCTTCTTTACCAACTCTTCAGTCACCTGCTTCTCAAATTGAATCTCACTAAAATGTTCATTAATCAACGGCATATAATCACCTAAATCTTCATCTCCTTCGATCTTACCAACTCTATTCTCCTCCCAACTGTCTTTTCCAATGTCTTCCTCCGTTGTATCCTTCCTTTTCCCTTCAAAATTCTCTACAAAAAAGTTCTCATCATTTTCAAAAACAACAGTGGGATCCCCTACAGCTCCTCTTTGCAGAGAAGAAATTTCACGGGTAGCTTCTTCTTCTTCTTTCTCTTTTTCAGTTTCAGGTATGTTTGGTTCCCCAAAACTCAAGAGTATACCAAGTAAAACAGCAGTACAAACCAAAACAGGGGATGCAGAAACTAAAAGGGAAAACAAAAAAGGAAATGATCCGTACAGAAATATCAAGAAACACACCAACCCCACAAGAAATGGATGTTTACACACTGATTTATAAAATTTCCTAATCGAAATATCCAAATATCTCCCGATTTGAACACTGATTCTCATTGCATCAAAACCCATTCTCTGTTTCTCTGTTTCCAATCACAATCTGTTCAAAATTGAAATCAGAAAATAGCTAATAAGCACTAGATCCATGAAACATAAACTGTTTAAAAGACTTCAGAAATGACAGTGTAAGAAAAAACCCACCTCAAAAATTCAATAAAAGGAGATACAGAGCAATCCGATGATGATCAAATCAATAACTGAAACCCATAGGACGAAAAAAATGGAGTGACGTGTTTTGGTTAGAGTTGGAAAAAAATGAGATATAATTATGCAAAAAGGAAACATCAAGAATCATAACAGTCAAATGATGATCAACACATACCTGGAAGGCATAAATTCAGAGAAAAATAATTGAATTCGGGTAAAGCCAGAGATTTCTCTACGGGAGGAAAATGAATAAGAGAAAATGACTTGTACGATTGAAACAGAGACCAACATTTTACACAAAAAAAGAGGATTCGAAAGAGAAGGAAACAGAATCCTTTGCTTTTGTCCCTCTTTTTTCATCCTCCTTTTCTGCCTTTAGCTACTTTTATATTTGCGGGTGATTTCCCTTTTCTTGGTTCAGCAACAGGCATACAGAGCTTTCTTTCAGTGTTTTTGGTATTCAATTTGAGCTTT
>CATIWF010226410.1:0-11495 GCA_949630135.1 Balakata baccata
CAGACTTTTTGGATTACAACTCTTTATATTATGCAATTGTAGGTTATTGGTAGTGTTGTCCATGTTGCTAGCCCTGTTCTCCCCTAGCCGTTCCAAATCTGGAGGTAAGATGCCTAGTTGCAACTTTTCTAGAATCAAATATGCTGTTATTTATTTTCTTATACTTTTAGCAAATTGTTCTTTAAATTAAATTTAATTAATATAATGCCATGTGTTCATGATATTAGGTAGAATTATTAGACCCTGCTGTAAAGGGCACTCTAAATGTGCTTAAAGCAAGTAGTGAAGCAAAGGTTAAGTGAGTTGTTGTTGTGTCATCTTCGATTACAGTCTCCTTAAATCCATACTGGCCTAATACATAATGGCTACATAAATTTCTACAAGTAAAATCAAGGCATCAAATACCAAAAATGGGACCTTTGGAAAATAAAAACCCACATTTGGAACTATAGATTGAGATTTTGAATTTCTCTCTAATATATTTATAAGGTTAATGTTTTTGTCCATTGGTTTTAATCTTAATTAATTGTTATTATGTTTAGGTACATTCATCATGTATATTCCATATAGACGATGATATAACTACGAGTCATCAAGAATAATGTAAACTTGTAAAAACAAGAAAATAAAAAAAATTTTGAAGTTGAGAGATATTAGTGTTGCAAATTAAAAATTAAGAGGTATTATCGTACATTTAGGACTAAGTTGAGGGTTGGTCCATGAAATTTATCTAATTAAATTTTTGTTATAATTATTTAGTGATTGATGATGGATTTTGTCATTTCTTTATTGGCATATGCATATGGGATGCTGGAATGCTTGTTATATGTTGCTGTCTTTGGTTTTAAATTTGGCACTACAACTATAGCCAATTGTTTCCCATTATTTAAGCATTTTGGCGAGTCATTGCATTATGACACCCTATACTGATAAAATTCCAAATATTTCTGATTATTCACTTTGTCTTAATGCAGTATAATCAGTTTCTTTTAATTGCCTCTTAGTTAATCTTGTACAACTAAACCCAAGCTTGGTTAAACTTTTCTCAAATTTGACATTGACTTGAACTTTTGCTACAGTCATTTCATTATCCTCATATATTTATCTTGAAGTAGTTGAATTGAGAGAAATGCTTTTATTTTTCATTTTATGCTTTTCTTTGGTATCAGTTATATTCAAATCTTAAGAGTACCCTTTTGTGTTTCCTCTTGCAGTTAATTGTTTGGATAAGGAATAAATGCCTTTCAATTCAAAATCCATACAGTTCTGAAACTTTGGTTTGTTCTATCCTGAATGTCTCCATTTAAGTTTGGATTTCTTTCTTTCTCTCCCCTACATACTTTGCTAGGTGAACTTGCACACCGATGTAGCTCACTTTTGCTTGTTTGGGTTTCCAAAGAATACATCACAAACCATTCAAGTCAACATTTTTGCAGAGAGGTTGGGGCTAAGGAAAAATCTCCTTATCATTTATACACAATTAGCGACAATTCTTCTTCATTGTTCTCTCATATTATTCAGTAATTTTTTGTATATCATTGTTTCTCTTTTATCTTTTTCGTTCTATTCAACCTTATCATTTCATTCTTGCTTTCTTTCTCTATTTGCATAGTCTCGAGGTACTTAATCTGTAATCTTTGGTTAAGTATAAATGCCTTGCTTACTTTCCAATCATAATCAATCTACACAATAAAATAATTATTGGATGATTTGCTAGTTACATGTGCTCTTTATTTTAATGTTACTTTTCATGTTTTTGTAGCATTGAACAAATTTGGATTGTTTGGTCATTTGTATTCTCTAGTTATTTTTTTCATATATGTAAAGAAACTAGCAATATAGTCTTGGACCTTTTATGATCTTTTCTTTTGCTTTGTTATTCTTGTTCTCTGTGTTCTTACAGTGGTTCTTTCTGAATACTGTTTTGATAGCAAATTACGTTGTTGCTCTAAATCAGAAATAGTCCTTAAAGCCCCTTGCGATTCTCCAAGTTAGTAAATCTATTTTCACTGGCATGTTATTCCTTCTATTTCTCTCACTAGACTGTTTGTTAGCTTATAATTTCCATGGTATACTGTACGTGAAATGAGTTATATCTAGGTAGGTTCTAGTTTAAATAGGCCATTTGGCTTGCAGTAATTGCCATAATAAAAAAATAAAAAATAAATAAATAGGAGGTTTATTTTATTTCAAACTCTTTGATATGCTTATGGCCTCCATGTACTTTCTTGTTACGTATATTTTGAAAATGTTTATTTTTGTCTTGAATGGAACAACTAAAGCTAATTACCAATAATTTCTTACCGCGCCATTTTTAATTTAACTTTATGTTTCCACTCTGCATATGAATGACACTGAATGGTACGTACTATGTTTGGAAGTAGGTTGTTTACAATGACACTTATCAAATAAAGAGTAGCTTTTTTGTCAGTTTCATTCTTTATATATATATATATATTTCAGTTCCATAGAAAACTTTTGCATTTGTGCTATTTTTTTATTTGAGTTGCTCTGTTTTCCTAGCATACATGCAAATAAACTACTTTGCCCCCTTCATTTTTAGCAAGCTTCAATGAAGTTAGTCAGTCAAGTTGACATATCGAAGAGAACAATTGTTTCATTTGTCTAGGAACATTAAAAAGTTTCGAAGTTCTTTTTATTAATCACGTTCTCATCCCAACTAGCTGCACATATTCCTATTTGTTGGGAACCCATGAAAATTGTGAGGTTTCACTTTCAGTTTCCAATTAGCAGTTCTGGTATTCTCCTTTGCACAATGCCTGAGAATAGATTCAGGTATTCTTGTTATGCTGCTACTTATATTGCTTTTGTAATTCTTTTAGCATTTTTTCTTGTCTTGGAAATAATATGATTGTTTGATCAATATATTAGAATCCAGACAGTGGAAGATGCTTCCCAAGGGGACTCATTCGCTAATGGTAGAGTCTGTGCTACAAGTTAGAAAACAAAGTGCCAATGAAATGGATCAGATAGAAGGTTTCATCTTGTTGGCTTCAAGCATTGATTATGCATACAGTGATAAGGACAGGGCTTGGATAAGAGCAATTGCAAACAATTTTGGAGTGAGAATGTAAGCTCAGAATTGTCACAAATTCCTGATAAACTTTTATGTGATGATTCAGTCACCATTATGTATTGAAATGGTTACTTTAATTATGTCCGCACTTCATCCATGACAAAGTTAGTCCTAGATTGCAGGTGCCAATTGAAAATGGCTATTACTTTTCCTAGTTTAATATAGATATAGCTAATTCCAGTGTTGGAAAATATTGGTTATATGTATTTCTTGTTAAGTGCTTGCAAATTAGTTATGTGCCTTCGGTGGTTAGATTAGCATTTGGCCATTGTAGAATTTTTAATTATCAAAACCAAAGTTTGTTGGCTTTGCACTCTTTCTTGTTTATAGAAATACATGTATAAGCTTTACTGCAAAAATATTGATATTAAAATTTTAAATACCATAAATATTTATTATATTTATTTACGTAGTTTATTTATATTTTTATGATAGTTTCAACAATTGATTAGTCTTATAATATTAATATAATTATAATTTAATATATAAATATAAATAATAATATTACATACTTTAGTCAATTTTAAATAAAATAAAATTAAAATCAAATAAATTAAGAATATATAAATTATATTTTTTTAATTTTTATTACTTTTTTTGGGTTGCTCTTAGCTATGCTATTAGCGACCACAAAAGTGGTCGCTAATACATTTAGAGACTAGCAAAACAGCTACCACAAATTGCGGTTGCTGTGGGGTCACTAAAGGTTTTAGCGACCACATAACTACCACAATCCATGGTAGCTAATTTTTAAATTTTTTGTAGTGTGCCATGTATATTGTGTGGTTGTATGTAAAAAATTTCATATTTATATGTAGTACTAAACTTTTAGTAGTTTAGTGTGTGAGTTTTTTTGCATGCACATTTTAAGCTAGTAGATAGCTGAATTGATAGAATGAGAAACTAAGTCCATTAAAGCATTCAGAGTTGACCCTTGGATCGGATTTTTCTCATGCATTTTATCTATTTTGCCATGACATTGGGTAGACTGGATTGTAATAATGAATTATTAAGTTAATTCTTTATTTGATTGGATTTTTATCAAGGTTGTGATAAGTGGACATGTTTTAATCTAAAATATAATATTCGGTTATTTGATTATATGAGTTCGATAAAGTTGATTCAAAATACAGTAACTTGGCTTATCTAATATAGATATATGAATGAATTAGATATGCATGTTGCATACTATCTAAGATGGAGATGTGATTTATGCTTGTGAGATGGAAAAAGTTTTAAATGGACACATGAATTACATGATATTCATATTAGACAAATTAATAAGTTATAAAGTCTTATAGCATAGTGAAATTATTTTTTTTTGCTATATGAGTTAGTGTTACCGTTTCTATTTCTTATAGCATTAATTATGAGAAAGATTAAATTCTTGATTCCGGATGTTCTAGTTATATGACAAGAGATAAAGAGAAACTTCGTAGCAAGTTGTGGTGACTGCAAATAACTCGCAAATATCAATCACTCATATTAGTGACACATCAAAAGCAAGCATAACTCGAGGATGTTTATTATTATTATTTAAGAAAAAGGAAACATAAGTTATTTAGTGTTATTTTAAAATTTTATTTATAAAATTCACTATAATAAGTTAAGAGAAATTTTTTTACTTGAAATATTTTTATAAAAAAGTCAAAGTGAGTAATATTAATGTACATGAGTCGGGGGTGGCAAAATCATATTCATTGTAGCACAAAATGATGGGGCGACCACCACCACCACCACACCCTCTCCCTCTCTCTCTCTTAATTTTTAATAAATAAATATTTTTTAATAACAAACTAAAAAAACAAAACTCATAAGAAAAAAAAAATGATATTTAAATTCCATATATATTATACTCTCTTTTCGATTGGTCCACAGCCACTATCACTGCTACCACCGCACCCACACACTTCATTTCAATACTCATTCCCATTTTCGAATTTCGTCGGCAAATTCTTTTTACTTTTTCATCTCCACTCATTCTTCTTCTTCCTTTTTTATTTTTACCATGATATGTTTGCCCATATAAATTTCACATTGCATCAGTTTCTCCCTAGAATTCTTATAATTCGGCATCCTATAATTCTTTATGGCCGATTGCTTGGTGGGCAGTTCTTAATTTATATGAAGTTGGATAATTGTGAATGGGGAATTGGATTTAAATAACCACTCAGAATCTAATAATAATAATAATAATGAAGTTTTGTAATTCTGTAACTCTCAGGTGGACGTTGATGAATAATAATTATTAATTATAATTATAATGGGAAATGTGAATGGAAGAGGTGAAGAAGATGGGTCAAATAGCCCATCAAAATCAGGTGGTGGAGGTTTTGGAGGTGAGGTTGATGGAGGAGGAGTCAATAACGGCAGCGAGGGCATGGTTTTACCAGATGAGGACAACCTTAGCTATCTTCCGCCGCCTCCGGTGTTGATGGGTCAGTCCCCTCCTCATAGTCCTAGGGCCACTCACACGCCTCTTATGTTTGCTCCCCAGGTCAGTTTTCTTTTTCCCCCTTTTGAGTTTCTCATTTGGGTCCTAAGATTCTTTACTTTATTCCAGCATGCAATCAATTATAGATTTATGGTTCAAGATCATTTACATTTTTGCCTCTCCATATCTTCTGTGAATTATTTGTAGAACCCGATTGAGTTTTTTTTTAAGGATTTTTCTTGTTGATACTGAATTGACTGTGTAATTTCCTTTGTCGTTGCTTCAATCTTATGCTTAACACAGTTTTTATGTTATTTGCCGGAAATTTTTCATTTTTTTTTATTTGAATGTTGATTATCTGCTTGTGAATTTCGTTGTGTAATTCATGGTTACTGCTTCCTAAATATCAATATTTCTGGCCATCAATATTGCATCAAGTGCTGAAATTTGATTTTTCTGTACAAGAAGAAAACTTTCAGTGTTATATTGACACGATAATATCTGTCAACAAACCGAATTTTGTTAGTGTTTGTGGAATTCATTGCTTGAGCATCATTGCATTAGTTTTGCTATGTTCACCAGCATGCTCAGATCAAGGTCCATAATTCGTTTATGTTAAGCCAGCTTGCCTGCTTGTCATTTGTTGTGAACAAATCTATAACAGTGGTTGTTTTCTGATTGTGTTTTGATGCTTTTCTTGTCTAGGTCCCAGTGGTTCCTCTGCAAAGACCTGATGAGATGCAAATTCCGAACAATTCATGGGTGGCAAATACTGTTGGTTATGATGAAATGTGCAATGAACAAGGAATTCCAACAATGATTACATGGAGTTACGGTGGCAGGGATGTAGTTGTTGAGGGATCATGGGATAACTGGAAAATAAGGTCACAGATGTTCATTGTTGCCTTTTCTGTTTCAAATGCTACTAATATTTATATCTGTAGTATATAATATATCCTTTCACTTTGTTGGTCAGAATTCCCTTGCAGAAATCTGGGAAAGATTATACTATAATGAAAGTGCTGCCTTCTGGGGTTTACCAGTATAGGTTTATTGTTGATGGACAGTGGAGGTGCATTCCTGACTTGCCATGGGCTCAAGATGATTCTGGAAATACTTACAATATTTTGGATTTGGAGGTAAAACTTTTCATTCTCATTTCTCCCTTTATGTTTCATTATTTTGCATGTGTGCAACATAAGTGAGATAATAATCTTGAGTTTCCTCATCAATATTCTCTTGTGCAATTGACATGCCACCATGGATTTCCGTGGTATGATGATATCAGACTCATGAATATGACTACTTTCTGTAGAAAATATATTGAGTAATGTCTTTATGTGTGTATATATATATATATATGAACAAATTCACATAAAAATATGTTATAGATATTTGCATGAACATATGAGTATAACTATTTTTATCTATGAGTATACCAATCTATTGTGTCTTTTATTTCAACTTTGGGTGAGAGGATGCAGTAATCCTCTTTCAGCATGTGAATGTCTAACAACAAATAAGATCAGACTGAATTATAATAATTTCTAGCATGCAAAAAACAATATGTATGTTGGTTAGAACTTGAAAATGCAAAATGTTGACCTGTTTTCTTGCAAACTCAACCCGGTTTTCTTTTTCTTGTTCTTTTTCTTCATTCTGGTTTGTGCCTTCGGGTCTTCTTAACATTGGCCAGTGACCAAGGCTGTTTCTCTTGGCAGTGCCATCATTTATAAGCAATGCATTACATGCAATTTGGTGTTATCTTAAATTGGTTTCTGTCTTTCTAAAGGAGTTCTGTTTAATCTTTACTTGGGATTACCACTCACTGCGAAGAAAAATATGAATGAAAAATAGCTAAAGTGTTTTTTATCCAACATGAAATAATGTTAGGAGTTTATGCAAAATTGTCATTGGATTAAATATTTATTATTTTATAGAGGTGATATTATTATTATAGTTTCTTACTCCACGAAGAAACAAAAGCTTATTCTTGCAATGTAATGATATCATACTATTTCTACTAGATGAATCCATGCAATTCATGTCTTTCTCCTGTTGGAAACAAAATAATGTGTGAGCTTGTATTATTTCACTGAAGTCAAGGGTATGTGTTAGAAGAATGGCTGTTGCATATGATATTCTAGTCCTCAAATTCTTATTTGGAATCTGAATTGTGATAGTTCTATGTTCTTATTCAGAATCTGAATTGTGATATTTCTATGGTTTACTTGAAATTGTGTTTAATGCAGGTTATCCTCCTATTTCTTTCCTTGATCTAGTGCCCTGATGCTCAATTAATTTTTAGGAAACAAAAAAATAATAATAAATGAGAATCAAGAAGTTTGTGTAATGATCTCATAAACTACAATACTGTGATTTGCGAGCCTAGGATTTTATCATCTTTATGTTAATCAGGGAGAATGGATTTTTATTCTATGCTTAAAATTATGTTAGCCTGAAATTTAGATACATTCAAAATCCTCAAGAATTAGAATTAGGATCTATGTTCAACAAGTGGTAGTGTATTTTGAGCTTTGAAGGTAAGAGCAGGGAATTATGTTGGGCAGAGAAACATTGATTTCAAACAAACTCTACGGCAGCTCTAGCATCATTATTATAAGTTTAGCTTTGCTTTGTTTGTTTGTTTGGGTTTTGGTTTTGTTTTTGTTTTTGTTTTTTTTTAATCATTAGCTTGTATATAACCTGTAGTGGTGCCACTAATGTTTAGTATTAAGTATGCCTATAAACTTGTTCTTTAACTCTAATTTAGGAATATCCAATTTCTCAAGTTAAGTTTCTTTATATGTATTCTGCCATTTTATATGATTGAAAAAAAAGATCAATAACAAACTATCATGATATGCTTGTGAACTACCAGTGAAACGATCACTCAAGATGATTCATTTCGAAGACCACAGTTATATTTAAAACAACATTATTGTATATTGTCTATATGTTCTATCTTGATCCAAGCAACCAAACTCACGTTCTGGAAATGCATAAGATTCTATCAATGTCATTTACGGATATAGTTTTCTGGAGAGCATTTTCCTTATCTTGAAGCAGGCTGGAAAATAAAGGAAAACTCCTTTGATGATTGTGTGGCAATTATTGATCTTTTGGCAGGATTATGTTCCTGAGGACCTTGTGAGTATATCTAGCTTTGAACCCCCACAATCTCCAGAGTCTAGCTACAACAATTTGCAACTTGGAAAAGATGATTTTGCAAAGGAGCCACCATTTGTTCCTCCACACTTACAGATGACGCTGTTCAATATGCCATCATCCTCCATGGAGGCTCCACCCCCTTCATCACGACCTCAACATGTGGTGCTTAATCATCTCTACATCCGGAAAGGGAAGGTCGGCCCTGCCATGGTGGCACTTGGTTCGACACACAGGTTTTTATCCAAGTATGTGACAGTGGAGCTCTACAAGTCTCTGCAGAGGTAATTAACATATTTAATCTAAACAGAGGAAAAGCAGAGTAAGAAGTCACCACTTGTAAGGGAGCAATAGTAGATTGTATTCTCACATAATGCAAATCCTCGGTATCCGTTAATTAGGCGTATAATCTTCTTGTTTGGGTCAGACAGTATGGCTGTAGAGATGATCGTTGCGTGACTGAAATCGCGGCTAGTTATATACTCTCCTTCACTAGGCATAAGATATGTTCAAAAAATACTTTCAGGCTATGCTTTGTCAATGGATTTAGTCTCTTTAGGCTCCATGTAGTGGGTTAGATATATTTGGTAGACGATGAATGCTTGGTTACTGTTGATTAGGCATAACCGTTGGATTCAAATGAATAAAATTCATAATCAATAGTAACACAGTAGAGATATATAATTAAGGATTTATGAACATATTTATATTCTATAACCAGTGAAAACAAAGTATCTTGCCAGTATACAGCAGCATTTTTCCAAAGGAAGACCTCAAAACGTGCCAAAAACAAAAGGGATAAGGACATCGCTTATAGAGCATATGCAAAAGGTAGAGTTTATTTGAATAAGTTTTCCTGTTTGAAAATTTATCAATGGTTAGTGCATGCAAGTAAATGACTGCTCTAATCTATGGTTCTCCTCCTAATGGGAAAAAATAAATAAATAACAGACTTCACTTTTTCGTTATTCTCAAAGTACAATTTTTTTAGTTAATTTTTAATATATTTCAATTTAATATGTCAAGTGAAAAAGAAATTAATATTTTGTATAATCTGGTTAATTAATGTAAAGAATATATATTGGAAAAAAAATGGAAAAATTACTATATATCTCGTGAGATTTTACATTGGTGAATTATATCGACAAATCCAATTACTAATTCGTAATTTATAATAAAAAATCCTTTAAACTTTAATTTTATAATATAAAAGTTTTTGCTATCAAAATTTATTAAACCATTTAACGGGATGTTGACGTGGACATTACACATTAGTAAAAAAAAAATTCCACATATAAATGTTACGTATATAAAATAAGTCTTATAAAAAAATTTCATATTTCTCATCACTTTTTCATTTTTTTTTTCATTTTTCCTGAAATCAAATATAATCAAACATTCTGTTAAATGAAGAAAATATTTTGTGGAATTTATTTTGTATACGTGACATTTATACATGAAATTTTTTTATTGATATGAAAAGTTTACGTTAGTTTTCTGTTAAATGATTTAACAAAATTAGACGGCAGATATTTTTATGTTATAAAATTAAAATTTAAGAGGTTTTCTGTTACAAATAATATTTTAGGTTCTGAATTATTATGAGTTAGATATATTGTATTAATATTTCTTAAGATTCAAAAATTATATGATTTGTTTTTATATTTTATCTTTGTTAAGCTATGTAATTTTTTTTCTGTTAAATTTTAAGCAGAAAAAAATAATAAAAATAAATAAATAAAAATGAAGTAGAAGAGCCTAGATTCAAAATGAACAAATTCAAACTTGAAAAAAATCTATCTGGGTCTAGGAGCGACGACTCCCACTATAATCATTATAGGTATGATACTAAATATAGTTGGAATAATTACATCAATAGTTGCATTGACCATTATCTTCGCTATCAAATCTGTATTGATAGTTATATTTTAAGCGGTAGTAACAATTACAGCGAAAATTACATTTTTAGTTACATTTGTTGTGAAAAAAATATTGTCATTCTCTTTTACATTGAAATACTAATAAAAAATGTCAAACCTCATATATAAATGATAATTTTCGTTTTATCATTTTACAATAATATAATATCTTTCTAAAATAAAATCTAATGAAAAAAATATATTAATAGAATATAATAAATAGTAATTTTTTCTTTAAAAACATAATATTTGTACAATACGTATGGAAGGATACTTAGAAAATATATAGCAATTAGAAAGAGTGACATCATACAATCGTCGTACAAATATAACAATCAGAAAGAGGAAGCGTTTTTTGAAAAAAAAAAAAATATTTTTAATTTTTTTTAGTTTTGAAATAGTTTTTTTAAAAGAGAATTTGAAAAAAATAATTTATAAAAAATTAAAAAAATTAATTAAATAAAAAAATTTAAAATCTACCTTTAAACAGTTAACAACAATTTCAAAAACTTTCCGGTAACATGGATTTGGATTATGGAAAATATAATTAATATATTAACTTTTATGAATTCAAAAATTTTAACCTTTGTTATTAATGCCCACATAAAATGAACAATTAATATATATAAAATTTTCAACCAATTAACACAACATTATTAAATTAGTTTACGGAAATACAGCGTACGAAAAATTTATGCCCTCCTACAATCCCATGTGCAAATAGACAAGAAATCACTATTAAGATCGTCAAATGACAATTGCCTTCCATTACATGACACTGCATGCTGACGGATTTTCTTCATTCAGACAATAACATCTCCCTACATAGCATCCCCTCCAGCAGCCTCCGTAGTAACCGCCCCCACCCCAGCTGTCG
>CATIWF010226418.1:0-59765 GCA_949630135.1 Balakata baccata
AAATAATATAAAATTTGAGATAAATATGTACTTTTAAAATTCATTAGGAATAAAATATCATAATATTATATAATTCAATATAAATAAAATACTACCAAATAATGATTAATATCGAGTCCAATATCTAATATATGAGTAATAATAAAATATATAAAATCAAATAGTATTTAATGACGAATCTAATATTTAATAACCACGTGCAAAACACGTTAATGAAAAACTAGTTATATATAAAAGTTGGAATATGAGGACATACAAATTTAACAAAAAAACCAACATGATTGTATTAATTAATTATGTTAGTTTAGTTATTTAATAATTTAATTTAATAATATTAATAATTTATTAATTAAAAGTCAAATTATATTAGGACAAGATAACTATATTTTATATTTAAAAAAATCAGATAACTAATATAAGACACAATAAAAAATAAATAAAATAATTAATATGCCAGATTATTTGGTGTGATTTTTTTATATATAGTATGATATACGAATCAAATATAATTAACAACTATTAATATTTAAACTAAATATGATTTAATTGTATGATAATTAAAAGTAACTAAAATTAATTTATTGGATAAAATTATTATTATATAAAAATTAAATAATAATTAATAATAGTCTGGAAAAACATCATCATTCCATAACACGTTATAAATGAGATTTTTTAGTAGACCTAATACGATAAATATCTTATAATAAATTTTTGAAAAAATTATTATTTACCCTTAATACTTTTTGAAATTTAAAAATGATGTGATTTGTTTTTATTGTTTTATCTCAGTTAAACTATATAGTTTTTTTATTAATTTTAAAATATTTACCATTAATTAAAAATAATATTATCTTTTTGCTCAAAGGATGCTAGTAATAGGTCAAATTTTATGGAAGTCCTAGAATAATAAGTCAAATATCATAAAATACAAATATAATAGGTCAAATTTTAAGAGATAAGTAGTAATTTTTTATTTGTCATTTCACCGTATAATATTTTTCTAACAGAAATTTCAGAATAACGTATTAATATAATATGAAAAAATATATTAACAAATAATATAATTTTTGAACATCGGAAAAATACTAGTGTATTATATCAAATATCAGCGAGTAAATAGTAATTTTCTATAAATTTTTTAATAGGTCTAAATATTATATTTTATTATAATTTTATATTTAATTAATTATTTTTATATTATATATTATACGCATCATAACTATAATATAGTATCTAAGTAATGTAAATAATAGAACGCAAAGATTTTTTTTTAATTATGTCATAAATTATAATTAATTTTTAACCTCTAACTTACTAAACATTAAAATCAATTAAGAATTATTGAACATTTTCTCCAAAAAATAAAAAAGAAGAATTATTGAACACTATAATTAACTGCTATGTTTAATCGCTAATAGTGATAATTAATATTATTATTACAATATTAACAAAAAATTTCATAATTTTATTTATAGTGAAATATAAAATACGATTAATAAAAATTTCTGTCAATGTTTAATTGGATAAAAATATCATTTTATTGGGACATGCTCATCAAAAATAAATAACGATGGCACCGATTATTGTTGTAAGTGATAGCAATTAGCAATAAATTTACAATATTAGATATAGAATTGCCAAATTTTTAAATATTTGGAAAATTCTAAATTCTTTTTTTACAAAAAAAGATTTCAGTTGATACAATTCTTTGTAGTTTATGTTATTGGATTTTCACGAATTCTATTGTTGTTTTATGCTTTCTCTTATTTTCTTTTTTTAATAAGAAATTCAACCGTAGATTCAAACTTAAAATTTCACGGTTTAGTCACTAAACTAGCATTATTAAATTAAAGCTTATTAGATGTTTGATGCTCTCTTTAACATAAAAAAATTGGGATATGATTAAAAATGTAGAAGTTAATACTAAAGTGTATCTCACCAATTAAAATTCTATGTCAAGAGCCATAAGCTATGTGCCTTGGTGCTGAATGCTGATAATACCATGTGTCAGTTACTGTTGCTAAACTGGTTACTGGCATGCCATGTTTAGTGATCAAAATCCTCGTTCTGCTGGTGCTGAATGCTGATAACACCATGTGTCAGTTACTGTTGCTAAACGGGTTACTAGCATGCCATATTTAGTGATGAAAATCCTCGTTCTGCTCAATAATGTGATATGAACTTTTATTTGCTAGTGCTCTCACTTTGCCCATCACCCCTGAGCATAAAGAAGAACCTGAATCTTCTGCAGTATTCATTCACATATAGTGAGTAGTTGCAAATTGAAGTGAATATTTTATAGGTTGCATCTAATATCAATCCATGAGACCAAAATAACTCAGCCCTCCAGTTGAAATCTCCAGCAAACTCCAATACTTGACTCCCTAGAACATGAGTTCTACTAATTGGACTCTACGTTGCTAGGACATGGGATGCATACTTAGAAGTCCTGTAGCACCCCGCCTATATAATAAATATAAACTCATTATATAAATGGAATGCCACAAAACTAGTTGGATAAACTGGTCTGAATTAAAATTTTTCTTATTATCATATTAATTTAGAATTAGATAAGTTCAACTTTACATGCTTGTCTGATTCTTATCTCATATCATTACTTGTATGCATATATACAAATATATCATTTGATCTTAATTATCAAATTAAACTTGTTTGTAGTTTACAAGCTTCACACATAAACATATACTCTTCATAATATCAAAATATAAACATATTTTTTTACTTTATACATGACATGTTTACCAACCCAGATGCATGTGTATAAATAAAATACATAATGTCATTGACCCACAAACCGAATCTAAATATCTTCTTTGAAATGAGCTTTCACTTCTCTTTACCAACTTTCGATCTGCTATCTATAGACTTTGGAATATGCGTGAGAAAAACTCACACCAAATCATTTCTAGCTTAATGGTACATATAGGCATCTAGGTTCTTCCAAATAATCACACGAATACATGACATATATTTTAAATAAATATGCAAATAGCATATAAAAATGAGCATATCATTATACGAGGCTTACAAGTCTAACTAACACATATATTGATTATTAATTTGACTTGTAATGCAATATAGTCATAATTTAAATCATGTCAAACTTATATGAACAATTCCATTTAACATCCCAATACTTTTCATATCACATTTTTTCAATTATTAACTTAAATCTCGTTTCTGGACTGTCTGAATACGGACTGTAAAATAGGAGTGTTTCACGAGCTTAAGCCTCATTGACTGAGCATTATATATCATTTATATATAAATGGGATCAAGGGCACTCCACAATCTTGAGCTATCTTGTCCCTAAATGTATAACTGGTTCGGTTCCATAAATTCCCTTAATGATCCATAAATCCCTTAATGGTCCGTAAATCCCCTTAATGGTCCGTAAATCCCTTTAATGGTGCACCATTTATCCTAATTCTAGTCCTCAAATAGAGAAATGGATATTTATGTTAAAGTATCTCCACCTTTTTAAATCACATTCTTTATGTTATCATCATGGTTCACATAGTATACACATGTTCGCATATCATATTTATGCTTATCCACATGTTTTCAAATGTTTTTGCATCATACTATAGCTTTTAGGCATAGTCGGCATGTTACAGACCCACCAAATTATCATTTAAACATAGGTCACATTTGCTGTTAATAGTGTTTTCACGACCAAGACAAATTGAGCTAGGCGTGAAGCTACTGGACTCCGCCTTTATGGCCATGACAAATTCAGTGTGGTTGTGACGCTGGTTGTGAAAGGTCGTAACTTGTGCATATAGTCAAATTTTGTCAAAATTTCACTTTTAAATTCTTCCTAAACATGCATAGACATGATTCATGGTTATTGGACACCAAAACAAACAAGTTAAAACAACTCAAATCATCACCCAAAATGGGATCACAACTCAAGCTTTAAATATACATTGTTTTCACTTTGGCACATTTATCGTTTTCTTGCTTATTAACATATTTATGCATATTCAATTACTCAAAATAATATTCCTAACATCTTAAACATGTCATTTTATGCGTCCAAATTTATATTTACCTTATATTCCAACATTTAGCACATATTAAGGTTCATGATATTTATACAAACTCAATGTCATTCTTAAATCAATACTCACTACATTTATGTACTCGTTTAATAAATTTACATGTGAAGATACAACATTTCGTTCTTATATGTTCTTACATGGCATCACATAATTTCAAATACTCATTAAATATAAGCATATTACACAAAATCCATCATCATGACAAATAATTCAATCAATTAACACACAATTATGCCTCAAGGCGAACAAAAATGCCTATATGTACGAACCTCAAGGAACTCGACAAAATCCAAAGCTAAGGAGCTTGACTACTCTTCTTGATGGTCACCACCTTCCTCAACTTGTTTCTCTATAACAACCATAACCATATATCAATTTCTAAAACTATGACAATATATATAATCATAAATCTAATCTCATAATTTCCAAACTAAGGTTATTATGCATGTTGTCAATTCAATATCATGGTATCTTACTTCAAATAGCTTCAAAGAACATAAATCTGCATAAAACTCCAACACCCTTCATCTTCCATAATCCCTTCATAGATTTCCAACTAGACAATACAATCTCTTCATATAACTTTATAATTATAGCAAATGGATGGTTTTCTTGTATTTCTTACTTCTTGATGGCAGAATACCTACTTGTTCATCTAAGGAACTCATGGTCCCTCTTGCACCAATTTTCTCTCTCCTCCAAAATTCCATCAAAGTTGATAATTTCTTTAATCTTACTTTGATTGTGTTTTCTCTCTTAGTTTGATGTTTAAATCACTCAAAAACCATGAAAAATCACTCCTTTGGTGTTCTTGGGTGTGTCTAAAAGTTGTTTGGGATTTGAGAGCTGAAAAGGTGGTGAAAAATAGTGATAAAATCGTGGAAAAACCTTTATATACTAATCTTTCATGGTATGAAGAGTTATTGTAGCAACTAACATTAAAAAGTCATGTTTATCCGTGAATTTCGATTGTCACAGCCATGACACCTTTGTTTTTTATAATTATGATTTATTTCGTCCCTTTCTTGAAACCGAATCCAAAATCGGATAATATACTACACATATACCTTCGTATACTTCTTATATATTCTCAAAACTTAAAAAAATAATTTAATAAAAAAATAATATCAATAGAAAATTGTGATTTAAGAGTTAAGGAAACGTTCTGATTGAGAAGGGAATGTGCAACAGAGCAACAAGGACAATATGGTAGGTCACTCTACACAATAGTCCACCTGGAGGATATATTCTAGAAGAAAAAAAAAAGGGACACATGGAGGGAGGCAGTTATAGAAAGTCAGAGAGTAGTGGTGCAGGGATTTAATTTGTGAAACAATAATATTTTTTTATAAAAATTACTAAACTCCATTTTTTTACCATAAAAATCAGGGTGGATTTTACCCACGATTCTCCAATTATATGATTCGTAGCAAATCGATACCTGAAAGATTATTTGTAATACAAATGTATCTCAATTATCTAACTTGTAACAACTCGGTACCTGAAAGATTATTTGTAACACAAAAATACCCAAATTATATAAATTGTAATAATTCGATACTTTAAAAACTATTTGTAACACAAAGTACCTTAACTTTTATTTTGTAACTAAATAATACTCATATCTTCAACTATTAGGGTTCATTTAGCATTATATTTGAAAAAAAAATTTTGTATTTTTAACTTTTTTTATTTTTAAAAATTATTTTTGGTAAATACAGATAATAGATATTTTTTCCAGAAGTATATTTGAAAAAAAAATAATTCATAAAATTTTTTTAAAAAATTAGTCAATTAAATCAAAAAAATTCAAAATCTGCTTTTGGAATACTTAACAGCATTCTCAAACACCCCTTAGTCTCTTTAAGAGAAGTATAACATGAAATGTCCAGATAAATTTTAATAAAAATAAAATTAGTTGTAATACACAGTCAGTAAAATTGAAATTCATCTAATGTGAATATTACATCTAATTTTATTTTTATTAAAATTTATTTGATGTGAATATTTTATATCACACTTATATTAGAAAAACTGACATTCAAATACGGAAGTACTATTTAGTTACAAAATAAAAATTGAGGTACCTTTATGTTACAAAATAAAAATTGAGATACCTTTGTGTTACAAATAATCTTTCAGGTACCGAGTTGTTACGAGTTAGATAATTGAGATACTTTTGTGTTACAGATAATCTTTCAAATACCAAGTTGTTACGAGTTATATAATTGGAGGACCGTGGGTGAAATTTACTCTAAAAATCACTTTCAACAATTTGCTTCACTGGATTGCTGATGTAAATAACAACGTAGTACTACAATTTTTTAAATTTGCTGATATAGCATCTATGTGGATGATAACGTGACAATATATGTCAATATTCCAGTGTCATGTCATCAGCAATTCGGTAAGGAAATTACCGTAAATAATTTTTATAAAAAAAATTAAAAAAATTATTTTTACACAAATTATTAAAAAGTATAATAACCGTTGGTGAAATTAAGCGGTGGTACAGGCCATGCAATCATTTTGGAAAGGCATTTTTAGGTCTCTTGGCTGCTGCAAGAGAAGAGGAATCTTCCCTAGGTCTGTGGTTGTATAGATACGTGTTTTCTTCCTTCTAGAATATACCCCCCAGGTGGAGTGACCTACCATATTCTCACTAAAAAAAGCATCGAACATGAAACATCTATAGATGCCTTTTTATAAGAAAGAGATGCTATTATGCATATTAAAATTTCAAATCCTTGAAATCAAAAAAAGAAAAAAGCTAAAGAGAGGAGGGTTCGGGGAAGGAGAAATCAGTGGGCAATACCAAGTGTATTTAATTTTTTCAACAACGCCAACTATGGTGCGATTGCAAGTGGGAAAGAGAATAACAAGTCTGAATATATATAGAAGTTCCTTGCAGGAAGATGAGAATGAAAACCACTGATAAAGAATGCCACCTCTAAAATTATATCGGTCAATTCTGTAGTATACCTCTACCTGTAGTGCACTTGATATTTAGAACCATTAGATTTTCAACTTTTACTCTCAATCATTAACCAGCAATAGTTGAAATTAAAAGTTGAAAATCTAATAGTTCTAAATGTCATATGCACCACAAGAAGCACTAAATTATATCATTTTTAGTTCTTTTCCAACTACTTTTAGTGAACCACCTGATACAAAAAGCATAGAAAGCCTATTGATAGCTGAAAACATATACTACATGCTCACAACACTTTGAAAGATCAGATTACTTGTTGGTAAAAGTACATTAGCGTTTCAAGTGCATTTGCGAATTTGAATCAGAAGTAAACTCTAAATCAACTTTAAATGCATCCAAACTGTGTTGTAGGCCAAAAAAATGCCTGTGTAGGAACTGCTAAATAATAAGAAATGCCTTCTTTAAGCTTATAAAGCAAGCTTATTATCTTGTACAACATAAAATACAAATATTTGTAAATCGATAAAAGAATTCAAGAATGAATTATCTTTATAATGGACCTCAATGAATTATCTTTCTAATGGACCTCATTCAGGATGTTTAACATAGGTTCAAATTCCCAAAGCTACTTTCCTTCTTCCGTATAGTAATCTCAATATTTTCATTCAAAGTATAACGATAATAGCTTTAACTAACATATTGAATTTATATAATGGTAAATTTAAACCAAATTACAATCATGCACGTAATGTATAATATAAATTTTAAAATACTGAGTACAACTCTTATAAGTTATTTGAAAAGTTATAATTTTTTAATAATTAATTTATTTTAATTATATACATAACGAATTAAGTTTTTAAAATTTACGTGCATGATATAATATAATTTACTTTTATATAAAATATAAGAATTAAATATAATTAACAATCATTAGTATTTAAATTAAATGTGAATTAATTACTTGATCATTAAAGTAATTGGGCATTTTCCCAAAAAATGGTTGTTACACAAAATATTTCCTAATTTAGGGTAAAAAGAAAAAAATTATCATTTTAGGGTTGTCAAAATCAAAAAGTCATCATCAGATTACTTTCCACTTAATAAAAACGCGGACAACTTGTGTCTGCATAATCAAGAGGTAGACAATAACTTTTTGTCTCGCATCTGCATTGAGTTTGAAAAAAAAAAAGTTTGTCAAAAAAAACAGCAGTTATCTGCTTATTGAATCAACAGATAGCCAGAGTCCACTCTTTTGATAAGCGTACATCTTATCTCCAATTCAGCTCATCAAAATTCACCATAAAATAGAAAATACTTATAAAAACACCATAAAATTGGAATTTACAAATTTTTCACCCCAAAATAAGAAATACTTTATCAAAAAACCCTAAAATGTGAAAAAACCCAAAGTAACTAAAATTAACTTGCTAAATAAAATAATAATAATAATTATTATTATTATTATTTATAAATAGTGATGAGTCAAATTATTAAAAATCACATACATCACACGTTGATGATTGGGAATAGAGGGAACATGCAAAATGATCGTAAGATATTTATTATCTCTAATTTATATATGACTTTTAATAATAGACAAACTGGTAATTTGGGTGGACAGCAAAATGACTGTAAAGTATTTACACCTTTACTTTATATATAATTTTTAATAATGAACAAATTAGTAATCTTCATATGAATTATAATACAAGTTTAATAACTAATAATTACGTATAATGCTTGTTAATAATTGTTTCAACTCTTAATCAAATCATAACATATATAACAGTGGGAATAGAGGGAACAAACAAAATGATCGTAAAATATTTACTACATTTATTTTATATATAATTCTTAATAGTGAAAAAATTAGTAATTTGATGAAATTTGAGATAAACATACTCTTATAATTCACTATGAATAAAATTTCAAAACAAACTAATAAAAAAAACAAAGAAAATTATATAAAACTAACTGATGATTAATGATGAGTCTAATATCTAATAATTACGTGCAATGCCTCTATTTTATATGACTCTAATATTTAATATAAATATGCGTCTTCATCCCAAATATTAGTAGCATTATGACTTTATTTATGAACATGAGTTATATTAATATTAAAATAAAATTAGTTTATTAACACTGATGTGATATTATAACTCTATATTTAGCTCAAACATTAATTAATTAACATTTTAAATAAGACAAAACATAAAAACTAAATGATAATTAACGACGAGTCTAATATTTAATAATTACATGCAATACACATTAATGAAAAACTAATATCTATAAAAGTGGAAATAGGAAGGACAAACAAATTTACCAAATAAACCAATTTAATTATATTAGTTAATTAAGTTAATTTTGTTATTTAATAATTTAATTATTAGTTAATAGTATTAATAATTCATTAATTAGAAATCCAATTCTATTAGGACTAGGTAAATATATTTTATATATATAAAAAAAATAGATAACTAATGTTAAAAAGAAAGGAAAAACAATTTAATAAAAAATATTAGGAAGATATAATAAAAAAAAGTAATATATTGTCGTTCAAAGTACTATAATAATGATTTTCATTGATGTATTTAATTTATATAATGATAAGTGTAAACTAAATAATAACTATGCATATAATATATAATATGAATTTAAAAATATTGAGTATAATTTTCATAAATTATTTGAGAAACAATAATTTCTTAATAATTCAATAATTAATTTATTTTAATTATATACATAATGATCTAAATTTTTAAAATTTACGTGCATATACAATTAATATTTAAATTAAATATAATTTAATTAAAAGTAACTAAAATTAATTTGTTGGATAATATTATTATTATTTATTTATTTAATAATGATGAATTCAATTATTAAAAATCATGTGTATCGCACGTGGATGATTGGAAAGAAAAAATGACGTAAAGTACTTAATATTTTTATTTTATATATAATTCTTAATAATACACAAATTAATAATTTTAATATGAGTTATAATATGAGTTCAATATCAAACAATCACGTGAAACGCACGTTAATAAAAAATTAATACATAAAAATGTTAGTATTTTAATTTTTATATATAATGATTTAAGTTAAAATATAGATCAAATTGTAACATTTAAATTGTTAAATAAAATAAAATTGTATTACTTCATTTCACTTTAAGATAAAATATTTCGAACTATAAACTTAAAGGTCCCAAGTTCAAACCACAAAAACAAATAATAAAATGATATCAAATAACTTAAAACATTTAACAAATTAGCATTAAATAAACTAGTAATGACTCATTTTTAAAGTTAAAATAACATACTTTTGTACCGAGAAATATCCACTTTTAAAGTGAATGGTCTAGTATGGATATTTTTTCATTTTTAAAGTGTACCAGTAACATAGATTGGGCTACGTAATGACAATCATAGCTTTCTCCAGTTATTATCAAGCTTCTGTTTTTGAACCATTTTTACAAGAAAACCAAGTAGTCCCTAGCAGCGGCCTGTCATTAACAACCTCAAAAGAGGATGTATCAGTAAAATAAGAGAATCCAACTCTAATTATTGACTCCAATTTGCAACATATTAGCTTCTCTATTTCAGAAATACTGATTCTTAACAACAACCTCCCTTGTTCGATTAGAGTTTACTACTAAAAAAACACAGCACAGCAGGAGCAAGACCAAAGCAAATGTCATTTTCTCCCTTGTTAGATAAGGCATGGTTTGAAAGGAACCTAGAGAGTAGAGCCAGAATATAGTGTACATATGCCCCCATTAAATTATCTTGTTTTATACTATCTCAGGAGATAAGGTTAATTATATATCTTTGGATAAATAATACATTTCAAATTTGATTCTTTTACTGATAATTTCTATTAGGTGAAGCTGAAAAATAGAATTCCTTAATCAAGCTTTAAAAGCTCGAAAATATAATGTTCCTGGATGTAATTTAGGAGTTAGGTCCAATAACAGCTCAATAACGGACTTCAATTTCCAACACCCTGCTAATAAAATAAACAGTAAATTAACAAAACCTTTATTGCTGGAAAAGACATACTACAAAATTCATGAAATCCTTTTTTACTCATTTAAAATTTATGACAAAACGATACACAAGCAAATTCTTATCAAGATTGCAGCAAACCATTTTGAAAGACTGTCTCTGGCTCTCTGTGATTTAGGTGAGTACAAAGAGCACCACAACGGCAAATAGTAATAACTTGCTTAAATATGATATAAATGTATAGAAAGAAAAGGCATGTCAACAAGACAAGCAACTTCAATAAGGTGTATAATAGTACCCTCCTGGATTGCTCATGCCACTCATCTGTGGCATCCCATAAGGCACCATCATTGGCTGGGGAGTGGGATAGTGGTACAATGAAGCATTGCTAATCTCAGCCAAACCCATTTGTCCTTGCATCCCATCCCTACCATACTGTTGCCAGAGCTGCTGTTCTTGAACCAACAAGTGCTGCTTCCTTTCCATGTCTGCTATCTGCACATAGGATGGCGGTGGAATTGCAAGAGATGCAGCAAAAGGGTCTTGGTTCCCAACTGGCTGGACCGTTCCATCAGGTGCAGGCAATGCCAACACCGGTGTTGCACTCTTCCCTGAGCCAGGCAATGCTACACTACTTGCACTCCCACCGCTTAATTGAGTATTGTTCACATGTTGCCTCACTGCCCCTTGATCGTACATTCCATTCAATATTAGTGGATCCATGCCACCCCCTAAAGCAGCTTTCTGCTTCGATAGATTACTAGTTGTTTCCACCAACGCTAATTCCCAATCTGCTTTGCCACTCTCAACAGCTGGGTTCTGCCATGCTGAAGTTACTTCAGGCTCTCCATTTGACGAAAATGCTTCCCATGCTCCATTTGTATTCATAGTTGGTGATCCAGAGAATAAAGCCAAAGCCAATTTGTTGCTCTGCTCATCAGCTGAAACTCCACCATCCTTCAAATTCACCAGGTCCTCTGCCACTTGCTGAGCTTGTGGTTTAGTCTGCGGCTCAGGAGGGGGCAAAGGTGAATAATTTTCTGGTGGAGGAAGTACCTTAACCTCATTCAAATCTGGTTCTGGCTCTAGCTTTATCTGAACCTTCTCCTTACTTCTCTCAGGAATTTTGGATGAACCGTTTGTCATATCTTTCAAAAATCCTTCCAGTGTACTCAATAGCTGATCAGTAATTCTCTGCACAGCAGGGAACTCGGATGATCGCGCAATCCCAATATCCTTACACCAACCATAGAACCCAACAAGCTCATCAATAATCTTTGCAGCACCAACATACATATCAAAGCCCTTGACACAATCCGCATATTCCATCTCTGTAAATTTATCCAGCAAAACCCCCAATGCCTCACATATATCACCATACAATATAAAACTCTCCTTCACCAACATATAAACTGCAACCAGCACCAATCTACTGCTCTTAGCCATTCCTGCAGGCCTACAAGCCAAAACTCTATTAAGCATCCTTAACAACTTATCCAATTTCCCTAAAACCTTCTCTGGCCTCATTTGTCCAATGGGTGTAGCCTCTCTCTTCTGTTCTCTCCCAACTGAATCATCATTCAAATCACCATAAGATCTCGATCTCCTCGGCATCCCATAATCAAAATCATCTCTATGCTCTCTTGTTCTAAACCCATCATCACTCTCATCAAATTTTCTTTCACTACCCCTCGATTTCCTCTCACTAACTGCAACCTCAACCTTCTCATCAAGATACATGGCATAAAATTTAACGAAAGCAGAGTGATCCCACGAATGCGAGTGTGCCTCATCTCTAAAATCCGACATATTCAAAACCCGCATCCCTCTCCTCGTGGCAAAAACAATCTCCTCCTCAAAAGAGGGATGCCCATCGACCAAAAGCCTATGCACAAGCATCAAGGCCTTGATCGCCACAACCCAATCACGCGTTTTACTCAGCCGTCTAGAGACAGTAGCCACACAAGCACTAGCATAACCCCTAGAAAAAGAAGTAAGATTGATAATCTCTCTAAAGTACTTCTCATCAGCAGGATCATCATCGTGGCTAGTAGCTTTAACCACTAAAACTTCAAGGTCTGGCGCTATATTGCCGGCCACTTTAGCTATCCCTATGCTTGTTTGGTCTTTCACAGCCCCGATCGCTTTGCGGATGGTGCTCGATGCCATTTTCACTCTTTGATAATTGATTATTCGAAATTGAAATTGAGAAGCAAAAAACGAAGACTACCTCTTAATATAACTTTATGAGATCCACCAGAAGAAACGAGAAGATCTGCTGACGGTGGTGGACGCGGCAATCGGCCGGAGATGGAAAAGCATAAGATTGGAAAATTCAATGTGTATATAGATGACAGTCTTTGCTTGTCTCGAGTTCAAATACTTCTCTCCGCGTGCAGGAGCGATGTTATCATCTAAAAGAGAATGGCGGGCACCGAAAACCTTTATTTTATTAGATTGAAAAAGCGCGTAATCACGGAGATCCCAATTTCTGCAAAAGACTAAAAAGGCGCTAAAATGATAACGACGTCGTTTTTGAAGAGATTGCCCTCTTTAAAAAATATATATTTTTTTAAAAAAATAATATTTTAATAAAAAAATTTACCAATTAGAAAAGGATGTTCTCCTAATTTCCACTCATGATAAGGATTTGTATTTGATGAGATCAAGATGGTTAGGTTAGTGCAAATCAGGAGGGATTTATAAATTTTTTCTGTGGAGGCAAATTTAATTTAATAGAAAATACATTCAAAATTAGAAAAAAAATTATATGTAATTTTATGCTTTTTTAATTTTAAATATGAGATTTTTTTTTAAAAAAAAAAAGGATCTTATGATTTGTGCAATTAGTAAATTTAAATTTTTTATATCATAATAATGTTAGAAGACGGTGAGCCAGTGCTAATGTGTAACACTTTTGTAATTTCAAATATGCTGAGCTAATATCCATTTTGTTACACATCAGTATAAGCTCATCATTTTTTTAACATTATTATGGTCAAAATGCTTAAATTTACTTATAGTACAAACCATAATATCTTCTTTTGCCAAAAAAAAAAAATCTCATACTTCAATTTGTAAAAGCATGAAACTATATGTATATTTTTTAAACATTTTCCTAAAAATTATATAACGACAATCAATATACAAAAAATATATAATGAATTACATTAGTAAGAATATAAAGCTTTCAAACATTAAAAAAAATAGAATTAGCTAAATTGGTTGACTGAACATTAAATACTTATGACAAAGATTGGAGGTTATGAATTTAATATCTAATCTCTACAAAAATTAACGCAAAAAAAATATCTTATAAATTTTATAGTCAAAATATAACTTCAATAAGATATCAACTAAATTTGAAACAATAAACCAAATTAAAAGTTAAATATCAATTCTTAAGTAATCAAATTAACATTGCACATGCTAATGAATAATAATATTATAAATATATGAAATCAATCAAACATCAAATAATATGAAATTTCAATTTAAGAAATTTGGATACTAATAATACAGTAAAATATAATTAACTTTCAAAACTAAGGTAATTAAAAAATATGTAAAAAAAGAAAAAATTAAAACATTAGAAACTTAACCTTACAAGTAAGAAAATATAGACTTTATATGTAATATTTTTTTTTTTTGTCAATCTATCTTTTTCTCTTTTTTCTTTTTGCTTGTAGTTCATCAATTATCTTTCTACAACACCAAATAGAATTTAAATAGAAATACTATTAAACTATGAGTTTTGGCTGATATGGGTTTAACCCTACCCAAGGCCCAACATGCTCTAGTTATGTATAAATGGAAGAAATTGAGAGAAAATAAATATCTTCTTCCCACTTACAAAATATAACCAATGTGAAAACTGAAAAAAAAAATACAAAATTATTATTCTCTATTTTGATCTTTATTCATTCTTAATCTAAGAGTTGATTCGAAAGTGTTCAGATTGTGGAACTTGCTCAGATTCTAGTAATCAGTCTACCTATTGCATTGAAAATGCGAAATTCTCGCTTCAACAAGCAAGTTTCCGCTACCATTATCTGATTTCATTGGTATCAGAACATGAAATTATGTTTTTGTGTATTATCTGTTCGTGTTGTAAAACTTGCTCGAATTCTAGTAATCAGTCTATTTGTTGTATTGAAAACACAAGATTCTCGCTCAAACAAGTAAGTTTTTGCTACCATTATCTGATTTCATTGGTATTAGAGCATGAAATTGTGTTTTTGTGCATGAATTTATGATTAGAATGTTAATTATATAATTATGTATGAAAAATTCTTTGAAAATCAGAATTTATTTCAATTTTTCAGGATTTTTATCTTATGTTTTATGGTGAATTTCATATGGTTGGAAAGCTCTTGTCACAAGCTTTTCAACGAGTATTTTTGTGTATTTTTCTAATGAATGGGTGATTTTCTATAAATTTTTAAAGTTTCATATTGTAATTAGGATTTATAGTTTCTGGAAATTATATTTTTTGGCCTATTTTACCCTCGATTAATGTGTTTGATATTCAAACGCCGTTGTAGATGAGTTTAATTGTAAATTTTAGGGTCTAAATCGGTAGAGAATGCCTAAAAATATAGAAAAATTTTCAAAAACGGAACTGAATGACCAAGTAAAGGCAGAGGGTGATGTTAATACGCCACCACAGGCACGTGAAACGTGTATTTAGAAGTTATCGTACGTGTTGCTCAATGATTGGCCACAAGTGCGTGAAATGGTTATTTAGAAGTTATCATACACGCGTTGCTCAATGATTGGTCCACCGTATTCCAAACGCAATGAGTCAGCTACCAGCATGTGATGACGTGGCGAGATGATGTGGCAGCTCCTGACACATTGTACCATCCTATTGGTCCATATTGTCGCCCGTCTGACATGGCTTGCCATGTGGCATGGACACGAGGCGATCTTTGGTTAGTCCGCGTGGTGATGATATGGTTGCTGATGTGGCATAATAGATGGCGCATATCCAACGTGTGAGGGTGCATGTGGGACATCCGGCAGTGCGTGGAGGCGCATTTGTGTTCCATTTTTTTTAAATGCTTAAAATTTAATTTCATATTTAATGGTTATTTTTTTTCATAATTTTTAGAGCACTTTTTGATTTTGTTTTGGATTAAAAAGTGCACAAAAGTGTATGTTTTAACATGATTAGTGGTAGCATTTCATTTTTAACTTGCTCCTAGTATGTTTTAATATTTTTTTTAGTATGTCTGATATTGTTCTGTAATATTTTTCTTTACATATAGTGAGAGATCGTATGCTTGGCACTTTGAAGCGACTTACTGTATATAGAAAAGATATAATGCATTCGTTAGATGTTCACATTCATGTGATGTACAAAAAATTGTAGACTTTTTATGTGTTCTTTTGAAATGAATATGAGCTGGCCTACGAACAACAAATGTGGATTGTTCTCGATTCCTTGGGTGATTTATGGGAAGAAGAAAGAAAAGCACTTAGAGAGAGGATAAGTGATTTGGATTTCAATAACATTGGAAGAGAATTAAAAAATGAGCAAGAGCGCCACATTGTGTATGGCATTAGGCGATCTTGCCAAAAAAAAAAAAAGAGTGGATATCAATGGCTGAATAAGAGAAATATGGTTAAGACTGTTAACAAGCCTATGAGTGGCTTCCTATGGATGGGTAAAATGTCTAAGGAATTAGCACGTAAGGAGCTCATTGAGAAAGATCTAATTAATCCCACAGAATATTATCGAATGCTTGACAGTGAATCTATAGATTCTGTTGCCCAAACAATTACCAAGAATGGAGGGATGAATTGGTAAAAAATTAAAAATTTTTGCACACACAAAAAAGATAAAGGTTAAAAGAGATGGATATATAAATTTTTATAGAAGTTCGGGTGTTAACTAATCCTATTACTCTCCCCAGTCATAATTGGGTATTCATTAATCTAATATTTAGATTACAATGGAGTTTTAACTAGCTCACTCTCAACTAAGTGTTTTCAATCAAGGCTAACACTCAACCCAAATTTTTCTTATGCTTTAATGACTCACAAAACAATCAAATCCTTGTAACTTCAGCTCACACACATCCCAATTATAAGACAATCCCAAGTGTTTAAGGCTAACACTTAAACCTTTATAAAATAATTAATGAAAGAGATTGAGAAATAAATTTGCAAGAGTTTAGTACTTGTAAAGTTATTAGATATCTTAAATGACCTTTTGATAGAGTATTTATACTGATTACCCAGCAATTAGCCTTTACAAATTGGTGTCATTACTCTTTCTAACATTTTCTTACAAATGCATTTAATACAGCCAGTAAAGAGGGTTTTTCGGTCAGGAACATAGGTTTTCCAGTCAGAAAATGACCTATTTTAACATGTAACATCTTCTGGCAAGCTAAGGGCTCCAACTACTAGTCCCTAAATGATTTTTCTGATCGGGACTCCTTGTGTCTCAGTTGAGACTTGCTCGAGGATACCATAGCTAAGGACCTTGGTGTATTGGCTTTAACTGCTTCCCGGTCGAGACCTTAGTCATCTTGACTTGGTCATTTTGACTTTCAGATGAGGTGGCATATTTTGGTGGAGTCTATTTTTCAATGGTCATGTCCATTTGAATTTTCCAGTCGGACCATCATATTTCCCGATCAAGACTAGGCCTATTCCGATTTACTTTTGCTTGTGGAACTTGGGAAGATCAAAAGGCAGTCTTTCCCAATCTGGACATGAATTTCCCGATCTATACTTTAGTCCCGGTCGAGAGATTAGTGTTCTAGTCGAGAGTTACTCGTTTCTAGAAAATACTTGACTTATTCAATAGGGAATTCATTGTAACACCCTCGACTTTCCCACATGAATTATAACACGCATTATATTTGGACATATTCAATTTATATATGTCATAGAAAGAGATTTTAGCTAGAACGTGCTCACGAGGTAGACTTGCCACGGGTGGTTTTATCGCAAAAGAAACAAGTCGTACGTATCTAGTTATAATTTAAATAAGGACACAAGGTATTGAAAATTAATTAAATAAAATGATTAAATTTAAAATAAATGAAATTTGACATAGTGAAATTAATTAAAGTAGATAATTTGACTAGATAATATTTTAGCACTAAATACATGTAAATATATAGAGAAAATAATAATAATAATAATAATTAATTTAATTAATTAATTAATTATTATTTAAAATTATTTAAATGTCAGAAAAAAAAAGAAATCAGAAAAATTAGAATAAGACAAAATTGGCTAAGTCAAATAGCGCTGCTGCCTTATCTTCCAGACCATCTTCTTCCCTCATCTCTTATTCATTCTTTCTCCCAAATTTTTCCAGAAAAAAGACCAGGAACAAGACCATCTGAAGGTTAGTTTGTCTTCATAAATTGCTAGTTTTAATTTATGGTTAATAGAAAATGATTTAGGAAGTGCAAACTACATGATTTACATGGGTAACCTGCTTGAATTCTATTTTCATAGCAGAAAATTAGGGTCTCGTTTTCTTCATATTAAAGGCTGATTCTGAAGAAGTACAAAACACCAAACTTGTAGCTTTATGTCTTAGATTTAAGGCTATATAAATGGTTTTGCATGATTTGGTGTCTGTGGAAAGATATTGACATCGGACTGGAACTGGTTCTATTGAGGAATCTAGCTGAATCATGTACAGTTTTAATTCTGTTTCTATATGATAGATTCGGTAATTGATGAAACTCAAAACATAAAAGTTGTATATATATGAGTTATCTAGTTACATGCCAAATTTTAGGACAAGATTATGGGCGGATATTGAGTTATAGGCAAGAGAGTTATGCCTATTTCATATTTGAACTGTCTGCTTAGTGTCTTAAGCAAGTTCAGTATGTTTTTTGCTAATTTTGAGCTCCTTATATATATATATAATCCATATATGGTCGAAACATAAAATTTATAAGTGCATGTCTTAGCCAAATTTTGGAACAAATATCACCTCAATATGTTATGTATGTTGTGAGTTATGGCCTTCACAAGTTAGACTGGTCCGGATGTCAACCCTGTTTCTAACCAGTCACAATTACCCTACCATATGAGGATCTTAAAAGCAGAATGAATGAAAGTTGTCAACATGTAAAATGTTTCATTTTGATATCTATGTGTATACAAAGTTTCATTAAAATATGACTTACACGTTGTAAGATATGAAGAAGCAAACTTGGTGTCCTAAAACTGCCTAAGGTCAAAAACAAAGCAGAGAGCAGAACATGTTTATAAATTGCATAAAATATTCCACAATGGTCCAATTGTTATGAAAATTAGATATGTTGTAGCCCTGCATATTAGCTTTAATTAGAAATAAGAATCATACAAATTGAATTAGTATAGAAAAAAGTTATAGGCTAATGAATACATAAAGGTCACACTGTCATTATACCAAACCCTAATTAGTGGTCCTTAAAATGCATATTTCAATTTGTTTAAGTTTCACAAAATTTATTTAGCTACCAATTGACCAAGTATATATTCAATTAGGTCCACAGCATATTGAAGAGCCTTGAGAAAGTGAAAGACAGTAAGTTAGAGGTTTAGTAGCAAAAGAAAATGTGAGTTTAATTATCAAACGATTTCTTTAGTACGTGCTATATGTAATGTGATTTGATTTGCTTTATTTGAATTACATGATTGCTATGATATGACCAATGAGACTGTATTGAATATAAAGTACATGTTTGGATTACATGTATAAGTTTTATTTGTATGAAACACATTATACATGTGACTCTCACTTATACTTATATCATATTATCATGTATTGGATAGAATAAGATATAGTTCTGTTTATAATAAGAGATAAATTTTTTTTTGAATCATATAACATTTCATTTGTAGCATTTAGCAATTCAGCAAAGCATAACAGCTTAACTATATATATATATATATCACATCACTGCGTATTTACTATATTATACGTGTACAGACATACAGTCCAAAACATTAAAGATATGTCCTTATACATATGTGCAATGCAAGAAGAGAGATTAATGAGGTTCAGCTGGTGACCTATGATCCATGTCTTCTATATGGTATGCACATCCAAAATGAGCTAATTATTCTTCTTTGCCTGAAAGATAATGCAATTGATGAGTTGCAACTCAATGAGAATAATTATCAAATGTTTTCTAACTTACCAAGTCAATCACAGTTAAAAGTAATAATCGTCATTCCTACAAATTTTACATGTCATTCTATTTATTAATATCATATCAATATAAATCATATTAAATCATGTAAACATTTCATTTGCTTATACTTATGTGATTTTCTTTTTGTTGTGACCAGGTTAAACAGACATTGTCCCGGATTTCCATGTAAACATTTACATTTACATTTACATTTACATTTACTAGTTAGCTTGATCATTTGTAACATTTGCACATTTGTTAGGCCATAGGCCTTTTCTTTTGCTTTTGAATATTTGTTGAGGCCATAGACCTCTTCTTTTGCTTTTCAATGTTATTTAACTAGTCACAATACCTTTTAAGTCTATATGCATATGCATTTGCAGCAATTATTATACATTTCAGTCAACTTTTGCCTTATACAATGTAACACCCTCGACTTTCCCACATTATATTTGGACATATTCTTTTGCCTTATACATATTCAATTACCCCATAAAGCAAGTAAATAATCATTCCAATTTTAAATTCAGTACAATTAGCCTCTTAATATGTTAAGTCCCTTAAACCAGAACCATAAGTTAACTTGGTATGGTGAGAGTTACTTGCTTTATAAAGTATAGTTTATGGGTTAATTTGCAATAAATTTGAAATTTGACTTATTTTCACTGAGTCAAAGTTAAGAGAGTGATTCGTTTTATAGAATATAGTTAAGAAACTAATTTACACATTCAACCCAAATACTTTAACGTAGGTTGGGTGGAAGGTAATACAAAAATAGATGGGACAATGAGGATTTTTTATAAAGAATAGTAGGAAGTGGCAAATTAGTCTTTTCACTTCATAAAGTATCAAGTTTGGAATGCTAATTGCATCACGTCCATACAATTGAACGGTGATTGTAAATAATAGATTCCACTAACACATCACTAAAATTTTACTTACACTTTAAAATATATTTTATCATTGCAATTCACATTAATTTCAATTGATATGACTCAATTAATATTTTAATATATTATATTCAATATTAATAATTAAAATATTAAATTATTTTTATTGTTAAATAAATTGAATTTTATTGTTATAAATTAATTAATATTAAAAGTAATAATTTCAGTAAAAGACAAGAACGCGAGAAAGAAAAGATGGCGTTCTAATTAATGCAAATCGATCTATCAATCTTGACAGAGAAATAAAAGAAATAATCTCAGTGGCAAGTCCAAAAAATTTTCAATGAAGGCTGAAATTCTATTGTTTATCTTTGTAGTTTATTATTATTATTATTATTATTATTATTATTATTATTATTATTATTATTACTTTTTCTAATTAATAAACTTTAGTTTATAATGATTATATTAATAATTATATTTATATTATTAAATATAATTAATTATATCAATTTAATTTTATACTTCATATTACAAAATTAAATTCATCAAATTAATTATATTTTTAATTTTTATATTAATAAACTTGAATTTTATAATAATTATATTTATAAATATATTTATTTTATTAAGTATAATTAATTAATTACATTAACTACTAATTACATATTTATTAATTTTAATTATATAAATAAATCAATAATTTTATTATTTATTAATTTTATTTAAATTATTATTAAATAATACAAGTAGGACCCAAAAATAATTTTTTAATTACTTGAAATTGTCTCTCTTCACTTGCTAATTTTAAAAGCTTTCAAAATTGCAGGTAGTATCATCATTCATGCAATTGAACTTGCAATGGCTATGTAGAATTTTGTAATTGGCTAAGATAGCCAACAATCATGCTCTAATAGCATAACTTATGTCTAGTCTCTTGATTTTTTTTTCTTAGATTATCTTTTGATCAGTTTTTGGTCTAAATTGCTTTTTAAAATTATTTTTTGGACTATATTGCTATATATAAAATTTGAAAAACTATATATAATGCTATAATGGCCACAGTGTAAATTAACATAATATTGTAGCACAATATGTTGTTTTTCAAATTTCAAAAGCGATAATATAGTCTAAAAATAACAGTCAAGAGATAAATATAATAAAAAATCGATTAAAACGACAATTTGAAAAAATAGACAAATTGGAAAAGCTATATATAATTTATGCCAATGCTAATTGACGGCCTGAATGTGCAGTGTATTAAAATTTCTAAGCTAGAAAGAAAGAAAATATTAAAGTTTGATTCTCTTCTTGAGGACTTCTAAGTTCTCAATTAACCTGTTAAGGGCAAATTAAACCCACGTACTTCAACTATCTTAACTTGTAATAATTCAGTATTTAAATTATTATTTGTAATAGAAAATTTTTTTAATTTTAATTTTGTAACATAAAAGTTATACCATCAAAATTTGTTAAACCATTTAACGAAATATTGACTTTGACTTTCCACATCACTCAAAAATGTCCACATGTAAATATCACGTATACAAAATAAATCCTACAAAAAATTTTCACAATTTAACGGAATGTTTGATTATATTTAGTTTGAGAAAAAGTGAGAGCAAGAATAGAAAAATGATGAAAAATAATGAAAAATGAGAAAATTTTTTATAGGACCCATTTTGTACACATGGAACTTTTTTGCTGATGTGTAAAGTTCCAACATATTTTGACGGAAAGTATTTTTATAATACAAAATTAAAGTTTAAGGAATTTTATATTACAAATAATAGTTTAGGTATTGAGTTGTTATAAGTTAGATAATTAGAGTACTATCAATGTAATTCACCCACCTGTTCAGCATTTTTTGTTCGATCAAACCATTCCATTTGTTAAAGAGAAAATATCACTAATTGCCGATTGTTGAATGTTTTTTTCAATTTTATCGTTGATTTTCTTTTTTTTCATTGCACCGTTTTTGTTTTTATTTTTATTGGCTTTTTTAGTTTTTTTTTTCAAATATAGAAATTACTGTATATTTAGCACAAATTTTCATTCACTTGAGAAAGAAAATGGCATTTTTCCATCTTTTAAACATATATTAAGAATTTTATTAATTTGTATGGCTATTAATTATCTTTATGCATGCATTTTATTTATTTTTAACCATTATTTAATTAACTTAATTATCAAAGAAAATATGTAAGGTTGTATTTAATTAACTTAATTACCAAAGTAAATATTGGGTAAATCTTAATTGTCAAAGGAAATATGTAAACTTATATTTAATTAACTTAATTAAAGTTATTTACTTTAATAAGTTTTGGATAGATTTTTGGTAATTTTTAGTTAAGCGATTGAGTGGATATTAGGTAAACTTTGGGTAACTTCAATTTTCATTAATTTTCTAATAAATCTGAGTGGATTTCTGGTAAATTTTGAATAAATCTTAGGGCTATGTTTGAATTCAGAAATTTTAAAGGAGTGATTTTGAAGAATCTATGGATTTTTGTCAAATTTATCGTTTCACTACATAAAAAATATCAAAATCTATGAATTTTGGAAAATCACTCAATCATCAAAATCCTTCATTTTTTATGGATTTGATCAAAATTTTTTTTCTAAAATCCATGTATTTTGATCAATGAGTGATTGTTATCAGATTTTTTTATTCTAAAATTGTCTGTAATAAATTAATAATAGTCCAAAACTATCCTTAATTCTAAAAAAGCAAAAATCATTTTTCTTTTAATTTCAACTAATTGCTTTAACTTATTATTATTATTATTATTATTAGTTTTAGCAATGTCATATAATAACTTTATTTTTTTATTTTTTAGCTCTTAAAATAACCAATTTTATTTTTAAAAATTTTTAAATATATAGTGAAATTGATTGTATATGCTTAATTGATAATAAATTATCAATATTTAATAAAGGGTAAAATTGGAAATTAATTATTAAATTCATATATTGTGATCATTGGACCAAACATAAGCACAAGCTCACAATTCATGGATTTTATAGTCAAATCAAATGATAGAATTTTTAAAATCCATAAATTTCACAATCCATGGATTTTCTAGGTTCTGTTTGGATTGATAGATTTCACAATCCATGAATTTTATAAAATCTATAGATTTTAAAATCTCTTAATCCAAATATGGCATAGGTAAATATTTAGTAAATATTTAACAAACATTTGGTAAATCTTTAGTAAACTTTAGGTAGATTCAATTTTCATTAATTTTCTAGTAAATTTTGGTTAATTTCAACTTTCATTAATTTTTTGATAAATATTAGTTAAATTTTAGGTAAATTTTGAATAAACCTTGAGTAAATTTTGGGTAAACCTTAGATAAACTTTGTATAACTTCAAGTTTCGTAAACATTGAGTTTCGGTATTTTTATAATATTTTTAGACAATTTTGACTTTTTTTTTAAAAAACACTTTAGCACTTTTGTTAAAAACTTTAATTACAATATTTTTGTAAATATTTAAACCGCTTTTTTCTATTTTTTTTAAAAATCTCTTTATTAAATCGATCATGAAATTAGAATGTTCCATGTCAATGAGCAGTAAAGGTTAGAACGCAAGTTAAAATTGGATTTCACAAAGATGAATTAAAAGTCAAAGAATTATATGAAGCAAGATGACAACGATGTTATTATCTCCAAATGGTCATGTAGGCATATTTGATGTCCTAATATTGAGGACATAATAAGAGAGAATTTTTAAAAAGCTTCCTGAAAAAAAAAAAAAAAAAGCATTTGAGCAAAATTTATATTTATGCATGATTGACTTTACAAAAAAAGGGAGAGAAAAAAGAAGCTCATTGTTGAAGTCCTCACTAGTTGGAGTAAAAAAATTAATATAATTTATAATTGTTTGCATAATTCTCTATTTTTGTATTAGCTTTTACGAAAAATTAGGTCCAAATCTATTATCTATTGAATTTTATATGATATCAGAGTCATAATTTATGAGTAGTACGGTCTACTATATTTTTATACTTCAGATGACATTCCGCTATATTTTACCCCTATAACAGGCTTAAGTGTGAGAGGAGTTCCATATCGGTGGGATTAAAAAAATAATAGAAAGAGGATTTTACACCATTTAAGATTTTCAAAAGTTTTTTTCAAATTTACCGAGATCCGCTCCGTATTTTCATTATATACCAATTTCTTCATTTTTTTTTCAAAATGTGAAATTACCGTGTATTTGTCACATTTTTTCATTTAATTGATAAAGAAAAAGATAGTTTTCATCTTTAAACATGGATTAAAAATTTAATTAACTTGTATAGTCATCAATTATTCTTATGCATGCATTTTTTATTTTTAATCGTTATTTAATTAACTTAATTAGCAAAAAAAAATATAAACTCATATTTAATTAACTTAATTACCAAAGTAAACATTGGGTAAAACTTAATTACCAAAAAAAAATTATACAAACTTATATTCAATTAATTTAATAAAGGTTTTTTATTTTGATAAACATTTGGCTAGATATTTAGTAAACTTTGGATAAACCTTTATAGTAAACCTTGTGTATTTCTTTGGTAAATTTTGAGTAAATTTTTTTTATAAATGTTGGGTATACCTTAGGTAAATTTTGAGTAAACATTAGTAAATTTTCGAGTAAATCTTATGTAACTCCAACTTTCATCAATTTTATTGTAAACATTTAGTGTAACTTGAATAAACCTTAATCAAATTTTTAATAAACCTTTGGCTAATTCTATGGTGCACGGTGCACCTGGCATTTAAAACCATTAGATTTTCAACTTTTAATCTCAACCATTAATGGTTAACAGTTAGATTAAAAGTCGAAGATCTAATGGTTTTAAATGTCAAGTGCACCATAGAGTCCTCTAAACCTTTTATAACTTCAATTTTCATCAATTTTGTGGTAAATCTTGAATAATTCTTGAGTAAAGCTTGGTAAATATTAAGTAAATCTTGTGTAACTTCAACTTTCATTGATTTTTTTATAAAGATTAGGCAAATCTTGAGTACACCTTGAGTAAATCTTTGATAAACTTTTTGTAACTTCAATTTTCATTAATTTTGTGATAAACTTTTGATAAATCTCGGGAAATTCTTGGAAAAACCTTGGTAAATCTTGAATAAATCTTGTATAACTTCAAGTTTTATTAATTTTCTAGTAAATATTAGGTAAATCTAGAGTATAACATAAGTAAACGTTAAGTAAATATTTGATAAATATTTCGTAACTTTAATTTTCATTAATTTGTGGTAATTAAATTTTGGATAAATTTCGGATAAACATTAAATTTTGGTATTTTGTAATAGTTTTAGCGCTGAAAAAAACATTACGCTTCTTCCATTTTTGAAAAAAACTTTACGGGGTTGTATTTTGGTAATATTTAAGTGCTTTTTTTCTATTTTTGTAAAATTCTCTAGACTTTATAATGGTTTGAACAATTTTCTACCTTTGAGCAATTTTTGGAAAGAGTTAGATCCAAATTTCTTATCTACCAAATTTTACAGAGGGAAAACAACTTTTGAATTGTAATGATACCAATAAGTTTATGTTAATTATATTAATATAGTGATCTAAAATTGAATACAAAGATAACAAGGGTCTCAAGTTCAATTTTGAATGAGACCTCCTAAAACAAAAAACGTTCTGAAGTCGGTATTTGTTCACTTTCATCATATAATTTATTTTTAGAAGAGCATGTTAATTGAGGAATCTAAACCTGGCATCAGATTTCAGTAAGGTACTGGGCATTCAAACATTTGACTTACCCAGCCTTCATAAAATTAATATTTAAATGAGCAAATTTCACTAAATATCTATTTTTAACTTTTATTTCAAAAATACATATAATTTTTTTTATTATTTTTACTGAAAATCTTTTCAATTTTATCAAAACTCTTTTCAAAATTATCTGCACCAGACAACACTTAGCTACAATTCAGCGAAGCAAGTAGAATTTGTATCATTCAGGCCAACTTCTTATAAGGCATCACAACTCCTAAACAGCATAACATACTTGCAATCAAATTCCTCAAGCCTAATGCCAGCCTGATGAAGAGGAAGAGTGATGGACGAACGGCGACATCAAAGATACAGCTTGATTCAACGAAGAAGGTCGTAGGAGGTCGATTCGACAAAATTGGTGAAGAGAATGGGTGGAATAGTTGTCTCGACCTGCATGAAGGAATGAATGATCGGAACTCACGATGGCAGATGACTTCGATTCTTCTCCTGTTGGGATTAAAATGCCGGTAGGGGTGTGCAAAATGAACCCAATGCTTTTTGGCTTATTTGATTCAGTTTTCAGTTTGTTTGGTTCGATTTTCTATTTAAATTTGTTTATTTAGTTTGGTTTGGTTCAAAATATTGTTATAAAAACCGGACCAACCAAGCTGGTTCAACCGAAAAAATCGAAAACCAGTCACTAAGCCAGTCCATTTTAGGGTGAAAAATCGGGGATGTATTAGATCCGAGCAGAAACCAATGACCCGATAGGTCAAACCGGAAATCGGCCTATTTTGACCGGTTTATACGGGTCAAAAAAATACTTTAAATGGTGACGTCATTTTGGTTAAAAAAAATTTGCCCCTATTCAAAGCCAAACAACGTCGTTTTGTTAAAAAAAAAAAAAAAATCATGCCCTTCCTCAGTGAAACGCACTGTTTTGTTTAAACAAAACCCTAGAATGTCCAACCTGCCCCTGCCTACACCATTTTCCCTCTCCCCACCCTCATATGCCCGATGACCCCATCCCACTTCCCAGTAGCTTGCAGCCCCTTCCCCGCAGCCTCCTCGCTGTTCATCGTGGCTGCTTGTCCTTCCCATTTTGCCAGCAGTTCCTCGCCATCGCCACTGTCCTCCATGTTGCTGGTCGTCCTCGGCTCCTGCACCAGGTTTGTTCTTTTTTTATATTATATACATATTCAAGTTTTTTTTTTAATTATTTGTCATCTCATTATATTTTGTATTGATTAAAATTGGTTTAGTTTATATGATTTGTGTTTTAGTTGTATGGATTAATTTGAGTATAATTTGCATTTTATATGGTTTAAAATTGATTTTCTATTGATTATTGATTAGTATAATTTGTATTTTAGTTTGATTAATTTGTTTGGTTTTGCAATTAGCTTCATAATTTTGTATTGATTAAAATTGTTTTAATTTATATAATTTGTATTTTAGTTTGTATGGATTAATTTGTATGGATTAGTTTGGGTATAATTTGTATTTTGTATGGATTAAAATTGATTTTCTATTGATTATTGATTAGTATAATTTGTATTTTAGTTTGATTAATTTGATTGGTTTTGTGATTAGTTTGATTATTTTGTATTGATTAAAGTTTGATTAGTTTGTATTTTAGTTTTGTCATTAGTATGATTAATTTGTATTGATTAAGGCTTGATTAGTTTGATTAATTATGTTGTTACTTGTTAGTTTGATTAATTTGTATTTATTATTGTTTTATATTTATTTGAGGTATTCAAACAACATGGATCCTTTAAGCACTCAATCTTCTGAGAAGCAATCCACGGCTTATACACCTTCTGTTCGTAGGAAAAAAGATTCAGCTTGAGAACATTTCAAGGAAATAAGAATGGAACTTAGAAGAACTGTATATACTTTTCTATATTGTGGGTCTTCTTTCAAAGGTGGTGAAATAAACATAATTAAATATCAGTTGGCTGGAATTCAAGGTCAAATGGCAAAATGTAAAAAAGTTCCTCATGATGTTCGTATAAGAATGGAAGGGATTCTGAAGGAACATTCTGAGAAACAAAAGCAAATGAAAATAACATATAAGCGGGCATATGAAGATGATAATATGATGACTTAGTTGAGATTTCTATGAGGGAATAAGAAACACAAGAGATGAATCTGTCAAAGAAGCCATAAAAAAGGAAAGGAAAGCAAAGTGCATCCATTGGAGAATATTTTGTTTTAAGAACAATTGTAGGATCTCAACCTAGTTTTAGTAGTGCCCTTGTTGGCAAAGAAGCTGTAAGTAAGGCACAAATGGCTATTGCAAAGTGGTTTTATCATGCTTGTATATTTTTCAATCCAGCCAATTCACCTTTTTATCAACCTGCTGTAGATGCTATTGCTACTATTGGTCCTGGATTTAAAGCTCTATTTTATCATGATTTGAGAATAAATTTGTTAAAGGATAGCAAACAATAATGTACATTACTAATAGTTATAGAAATCATTGGATAGAAAATAGTTGTATATTGATGGCAGATGGGTGGACTGATCAATGACAGAGAACCTTGATCAACTTTTTAGTGTATTGCCCAATTGGTTTATGTTTTGTGAAGTCCATTGATGCTTCAAATGTTGTTAAAACTATAGCAACACTAGTGTGCTTGTTTTCTAAACTTGTTGAATGGATTGGTCCTTCAAATATGGTGCATTTGGTTACAAATAATACTGCTAATTATGTAGCTACTGGGAGATTACTACAAGAAAGGTATAGAAATATACTTTGGACATCTTGTGTAGCTCATTGCATTAATTTAATTTTGAAAGACTTTTGTAGCATTGATCATTTAGCTGACTTGACATTTCGTGCTTCTAAGATTACAATATTTATTTATAATCATATTGCTTTGTTGACATAGTTGAGAAAGAGGAAAGATTGGAAGGAAATATAACGTCCAATAATGACTCATTTTGCTACAACTTTCATTACTTTGAAAAGCATTGAGGACCACAAATATGATTTGCAAGCATTAGCCACAAGTAAGTTTTTCATTAGTCACAAGCTCTCCAAAAGTAACAATGGAAAGTTTTTGTATCTACTGTTTTAGATATGTTATATATATGATCATGATGAATTTATCTTCTCTTTTATATTTATACATTTTATATATTTCATATGTTTTATATTATATTATATTTTATATCATATCTTATGTTATTAATATATTAATATTTATGTATATTGCATCATTTTTAGGTTATGTACTTATATATTGTCATATATTTTATGTCATTTTTATTAGTAAACAAGATAATGAAACATTTGAGATTATTTTAATATTTGAAAATTTTTCAATACTCCTATTATACTAGTATTTGTTGTGTTGGGATTATTATTATGTAGTATTTACATTCATTCTTAAACTTTTCACATCGAATGATTTTAGTAATAATAAAAAACGTGATTTTTTTAATGATGACAATTGAATATTATCAAATGTGATTATTATATACTACTTATTTTATTCTTCTTTTCTTTGGTCTAAATATGCTTGGAAGAGATAATTTTATTGGGAAATAATCTAATATTAATAATTTCATATTTATCTCTCTTTATAATGAAAAATTAATAATAGTATTAATAATTTGATTAATATATTTGTTATTGTATCTTAAATATATGTAATTAGTTTGTAATTAGACCTAATAAATTATAATGAAATGACCTTTGGTATTTATAATTAATTGAAATTAAAATATTAAATGAGAATTATTACATGATTTTTATTAATTGATATGCTTATGTTACAATATATGTATATTATGTTATAATTATGATTATTTAATATATATGTTTATTTAATTAATATTTAATTATTTGTTTTTATCATAATGTTAATTACAAACTCATAAGAGTTTATGATTTATAATTTTAGTAAAAATAAATCATATTTATCATGAAAATTGGATGTTAAAGTTTACCTAGATGCGAATGGTTTTGGTAATACTAAGAAAGAAAAAATTCAAAAATTTAAAAGATACTACTAAAGCCTAGATTTTTCTTTGTCATCATCTTAATGAGTGATTAAAAGATGATTATCTCATAATAAAAGACTCTCTTGCTCCTTGAAACAATTTGAATATTTTTTTTATTGGATATGTGAACAATTGGAATATTTTTTTTATTCGATATGTACCTAAAGTACACCAGAATATTTGAAATAATTTAAATATTTTGTTAATTGAATATGTACTTGAAGTACATTAAAATTTAGTTGATTTATATCCAGACTCTCTGTGAAAGAGAATAAAATATGAAAAAAAAAACAAATTGTGCATACCAAGATGATAACTTTTTTTGATTAATTGGGCAAAACGTACTTAGATGTTGTGAATTTTTTTCAACTAAAATAATGAGAAAATTGATCTATGAAAATGCCCAAAATAAAGCATCCATATGATGAAAGAAAGTTTATGGCAAAATTTTTATATATTTGTGTTTAAATGCAATATTTTAATTTATTTGATTATATTAATTTAAAAATTATATTTTTAAATTTGTTTGATCAAATAGTATATTATTTTTTTTATAATTACTTATTGCAATTTTTTTTTAAGAAATATGATTGTTTCTCACTCATCGAAAACTTTCAAGAATAATGATAAAGGTTAGTAGACAGTGCAATGACACATATTATATTAAAAAATAAAAAATATTTTTCTAATTTGACTATAATGAAAGAAAATGTTAGTACAATATCAAGTTCAATAAACTTAATAAAATGCTTCAAAAGAGCTCATATCCTCTTAAATAATGGAACGATATTCACGATTGATAATGTTTTATTATCAACTAAATCAAATAGGAATCTACTAAGTTTTAAAGATATACATCATAATAAATACCATATTGAGACTTGTAATCACAATAGTATAAAATATTGTTATATCATATCAGTAGTCTCAAATAAAAAATGAATTTTGGAAAGGTTATCTGCTTTATCTTCTGGTTTGTATTATACCAGAATAAATGCAATCGAAACATATGCAATAATGAACCAGAAGTTGGCATGACCGGTTAGGTCATTTCGGGTCAACTATGATGCGTAAAATAATTAAGAATTCAAATGGGCATCCTTTAAAAAACCAAAAAATTCTTCAATTCAATAAATTATCATGTGCTACTTATTCTCAAAACAAATTGATTATTTGACCTTTATTAGCAAAAGTCGGATTAGACTCTTCTGCATTTTTTGAAAGAATTCAATATGATATATGTGGGTCCATTAATCCACCATGTAGACTATTTAAATATTTTATAGTAATGATAGATGCATTTATACGATGGTCACATGTGTGCTTATTATCAAATCGCAACCTGGCGTTTGCGATATTATTTGCTCAAATAATTAAATTATGTGCACAATTTCTAGATTATTCAATCAAATCTATACGTCTTGATAATGCATGTGAATTTACATCTCAAGCTTTTATTAATTATTGTATATCAGTTGGGATAATTGTTAAAAGGCCAGTTGTCTATGTTCATATACAAAATGGTCTTGCAAAATTATTTATTAAATACCTTCAATTAATAGCAAAATCATTACTTATGAGAACAAAACTCTCCATCTCATCTTGAGGACATGCTATTTTGCATGCAGCAGCATTGATACGTATTGGGTCAACCCCATATCATAAGTTCTCCCCATTACAATTGACTTTTGGTCAAGAGCCAAATATTTTCCATTAAACAATTTTTGGATGTGTTGTTTATATTCATATTGCTCCACCACAATGCATTAAAATAAGACTTCAATGAAGGTTGGAAATATATATTTGATATGAATCTCTTTTTATCGTTGAGTATTTTGAACCGTTGGCTGGTAATTTATTTATAGCACGGTATGTAAACTGTCATTTTAATAAGATAATTTTTCCAATATTAGGGGGAAAAACAAAGCAACTGGATCATGAAATTATGTGAAATGCATCATCTTTAACACATCTAGATCCTTATACCAATCAATGTGAACAATAAGTACAAAGAATAATATATTTACAAAACCTCAAAGAATGTAGGGAATATATGTTTGATATGAATCTCTTTCTATCGTTGAGTATTTTGAACTGTTGGCTGGTAATTTATTTATAGCACGATATGTAGACTGTCATTTTAATAAGCCAATTTTTCCAACATTATGAGAGAAACAAAGTAACTAGATCATAATGCATTTACTGATCTTAAAAGAGTGTACAAATCACATATACTAACTGCAAATACTCCTAGTCTAATTGATGTCTCCGTAGGACAATTTGTCACATCTAATGAGTCTAAAGCGCGCCTGAAATGTAGTAGACCAATTGGTTCCAAAGACAAAATTCCTAGAAAACGAAAATGAGCTAGTCAACAAGATGATCTAATTAAGGAGGTAGAAACTCCTAAAAAGTCTAATGACATAACAATAAATAAATCTCCAAAAGAAATTCAGGTACCTGAAAATGATAATAATGAAGAGATCTTAATAAGTTATATTGTTAAAGGAAAAAGATGGAACCGAGAGAAAATAGTCGTCGACGATATCTTTTCTTATAATGTAGCAATTAATATTATGGAGGAAAATGAGGATCTTGAGCAAAAAACAATTGAAGAATATCAGAATAGACACAATACAAGCTGAATTAAATTCACTTAATAAACATGAAATTTTCGGGTCAATAGTTAAAACACCTGAAAGTGTAAAACCTATAGGATAAAATGGGTGTTTGTACGAAAATGAAATGAAAATAACGAAGTTGCAAGATATAAAACAAGACTTGTGGCACAACGATTTTCATAAAGACTTGTGGCACAATGATTTTCATAAAGACTTGGTATTGATTATGGACAAATATATTCTCTTGTGATGGATGCAATAACGTTTCAATACCTTATAAGTTTTATAGTACATAAAAAATTTGATGTGTCTTATAGATGTTGCTATGGCCTATTTATATAGTAATCTTATAGTGATATCTATATGAAAATTTATAAAGGATTTAAAATGTTTGAATTACAAAACACAAAATCTCAGGATGTTTATTCTATCAAGTTACAAAGATCATTATATGGACTAAAACAATCGAGCCGAATGTGGTACAATCATCTGAGCAAATACTTATTGGAAGAAGGATATAAAAATGATCTTATCTGCCCATGTATTTTCATTAAGAAATCAGAATATGTATTTGTTATTATTGTATATGTTGATTATTTGAAATATGAGTTTGAAATGAAATATCTTGGAAAAACAAAATTTTATCTTTGTTTACAAATCAAGCATTTGGCTGATGGGATCTTAGTGCATCAATCAGTTTACATAAAAAAATGTCCTTAAAATATTTTATATAGATAAAACACATCCATTGATTACACCAATAGTTGTGAGATCACTTAATGTGAAAAATAATCATTTTGACCTGGAGAGGATGGAGAAGAAATTATTAGTCTTGAAATACCATATCTAAGTGCAATTGCTGCATTACTATATTTACCTAATACCACACGACCTAATATAACATTTTCAATAAGTTTATTAGAAAGATATAGTTTTTCTCCAACAAGAAGACATTGGAATAGAGTTTAACATATCTTTCGTTATCTCCGAAGAACAATTGACTTGGGTTTGTTTTATTCAAATAAATTTATATTGAAACTAATTAGTTATGCTAATGTATAATACATAATTTTTATCTGACTCACATAAAACTCGATCTCAAACAGATTATATTTTTATAATTGGTGAAACTGTTATTTTATGGTGATCAATAAAACAAATTTTGACTGCCACATCTTCAAATCATGCTAAAATAAATGCAATTCATGAAGCAAGTAGGAAATGCGTATGGTTGAAGCAAATGACACAATACTTTCAAAAAACAAGCGGTCTATATGTCAGCAAAAGAACTTCTACAATGTTATATGAGGACAATGTAGCATGTATAACACAGTTAAAAGGAGGTTATATTAAAAAAGATCGGACAAAACATACTTCTCCTAAGTTTTTTTTCATGCATGATCTTAATAAAAGTTAACAATCGATGTTTAACAAATTCGATTAAGTGATAATCTAGCAGATTTATTTATAAAAGCTTTGAGTACTACAATATTTGAAAGGTTTGTGCAAGGCATTGGAATGTGTTGACCTAGAAACTTGAAGTGATGTTTTTATGAGGGGGAGAAAATTTACACGTTACTCTTTTCCTTAACTAAGGTTTTGTCTTACTGAGTTTTCCTAACAAGGTTTTTAATGAGACAGCTTCATATGCGTATTATACAAAAAAATGTTTTTTTTCTTTCCTTTATTAGGTTTTTCTTCTCACTGAGTTTTTTTTAGTAAAATTTTAACAAAACATATTCTTTTTAATGGACATCCAAAGCGGAGTGTTGTAAATATTATTATTGAATGGATGTCAATAACTCCCAAATTCTTCATTCTATTCATAACCTCTCACCCTTTGATTTTCCAATTTAATTATGTGATTTATTATGATTTAATTTCTCAATTAAATCTTGTAACTCATACATTCTTGTAGCCTATAAATAGGTATATGTTGAAAGAATAAAATATATGTGAAGATATTTTCTTCATTCTCTCATTTTTTCTTCATTTCTACTTTCTACTCTATTTCATTACATAATTTCTTTAGTCTATTTTATAATATATAATAATTAGTTTTAATTTATACTAATTTATAAAGTTGTGATAATTGATTTCAATTTATGATAATTTATAAAATTATGGTAATTAAATTTAATTTATGGTAATTATAGTAGTTGATGAAATAATGATTATATCAAATTATCATAATTTATACTATTTTATCTTAATTTATAGTTATATTATTTAATTATAATTTATATATTATGTTTGATAAAGTTATGATAATTGATTTAATTTTATCATAATTAATAAAATTGTGGTATTTGGTTTTAATCGATTATAATTGATAAAATATAATAGTTATTATAATTTATATAAATTAAATTAATTAACAAAACTCATTAAACTGAACTAAATCAAACCAAATTTTTTTTGTTCAAATTTAAATATTAATCGGTTTAATTCAATTTTTATGAATTAGCATCAGCTCGATTTTCTAAATTCAGTGCGATTCAAAATCAAACCGATCGAATGCTCATCCCTAAATAATAAAGAAGAAGAGTGATCGACGAAGGACGGCATGAGGACGAGATTGATTGCAGCAACTGGCCTTGGTGAAAGGAGGCTTGTAAATATATGCCGCCGTCGTTGATCTGATCCACGGAAGAAGACTGTGGAAAATCAATGGAGATTTAGTATAAAATTTACTGATCTGTACATGAAGTTTCATATTTTTAGATATTCTGATATGAAAGTTGTTTCCTTATAAAATTAATGATGGAAAAATCAACGAAGCTGTTTCATTTTCTCAAATATTTATATTCATATTCATATTTTGTTGAAACCATTATATTACTTGTAATTCTATATTTGCGTCATGATTTTCTGTGAAATTGATTTTAAATTTTAAATCACAAAAATATACCAAGATATTTTAAAATATTCCTAAGAAATTAAAAAATTCAACAATATTTTCAAAATATATATTCCAGACATGCTCAAGGAATGCCTAAAATATATCCAATAAATTTCTAAAAAATTTTCAAGATATACCTAAAATATTACTAAAGATATCAAACCAAAATATACCGAAAATATACTAAATATGCAATTTTTGATATATTTTTAAATGACTTTTTGAATTTAAATACTCTTATAATATTTTTTAGATGCTTTTGGTAGTTTTGAAAAGAACTGTAAATGAAGGTAATGTCACAATATTTTAGAAGCATTTTGACATTTTTGAAAAATTCCCTATTTAAATCTTATGATAGATCTATACACCCATTTAAGAAGAAGAAAGAAGTTCTGACAATCACCAATTTAAAAAGGAAATCGACAAGCCTAAGATATGTAAAGAGAACTAATGACTAATGACATTGTATACAATAAATTGGCAAGAAAAATGAAATAAGGTAACAGAATCTACTTGGCATATAATTTAATAGCTAACCTTTGAAACTAGATTTACTTTTTCTTTCAAAAAAAAAAGAAAAAAAAACACACAAGAAAGAAAGAACGTGAAAAACAGCCAGCGATCCCAGCCCAACCAAGTCATGATATTCTTCCTAGAAATTCTATTTTCAGATCACTTCCCGCCTGCCCTTTTTTTTTCTTTGGTTGCATTTGACTCCTAAATTTACGCCATAAATCTAAAGCTTTTCTAGTCATTCAGGATGAGGGGAACCAATGACAACATGCCATCCAACGCTATAGTGTTATGATTTCATTTATATGATCTCTGTGTCAGGTTGAGCTGAAGTATTCTGAACCCACCACACCTAATTTCCGCAGCTTCCCCTCAAAAATCATATGGTGGCGAGCCCAGGGACCACGATGAACTCTTACATACGCTTCAAGTACACTAGTGAAAGTCGTGCACATATTTTAGTCACCTTTGAGCTTGTTCGGATCCAGCTGCAGCAGAAGCAGTGCTAGGACCACTACCATTTTCAACTGGAGGGGAGGTGCCCCATTTTCCTTCCGACTCTAATGGTTCAAGCACATGAACTCCTCCATCTGTTAGTCCTAACACGAACTGAGTGGGCTCTGATGGATGTGCAGCAATGACGAGAGGATATACCCTCGAGCTGCAAAACAACCTTGTAAGATGTGACGAACAAAAAAAAATAAGCAGCAGCGAAATCAAATAGCCTACCTAGGATTGGGAGGTAAATAAGCTGCAGGATTTATTCTGCATCTCAATCTGAGTGTTGAAGTAGTCAGAACACCCACACTTCCATCTTCAAAGCAAACATATATTGACTGGCTATCACAAGAATATGTAGCATGTGTAATTGGACCACTTGCTTCCCGAGGGAAAAACTGTTCAAGAAAATAACCATAAGTATGTCAGTAACATTAACAGAAAAACTAGATGCCAGACCATATTCATAATTCTAGGCTTATGATGACTAACAATTATATTCAATTTTCACAGAAGACTGCACTCAAGATATCAATTCTACTTCAAACCAATCTAGACCAATAAAAAGCTCCCCAAACAGTATTGCCATGTGCCTTGAACATGCATGAACACAGTATCTCTAATGATTAAAATTCACGACGACTTCCCATTTAATGCAGTATGGATAACCAATGGGAAATGAAAAATATAAAATTCATAAAACAAAAAATTCTACTCCCAAACCTGTTTAAGACATTCTAATTTTGGTGCTTCAAATATAGCTATCTGCGACTCATGCACTGCCAACAGATGTGTCTGGTCAATGTGGAATTGAACACGCGTGTCTGCAAGAGAAGCAGAACCTCGTCCACTTGGAATTTGCAAGAATTTACTAGCCTGCTTCTCCCATCCATCTATGCTCCAGACACACAACTGCAGAAAGAAAACATGCAGAACTGAGTAATTCCAAAATGTGAAATGTGCAAGAATTCACAAGCTTTCTCATTGTATGTAGCACAAAATGCATAAGATAAAAATATAAGATAAACCCAAGAATTTGATTAGAGTTGGAAAGCTACATGACAATAACATTAGAAATGCCATCAGGCACGCAGAGGTCCATATTTAATCATCCTCCAGATAAAGTGCAATTGCAGTACCAAATCAAATGATCTCAACAACAGAGACAAAATATGTTTTCAAGTAATAAAATCAAGAGAAATGACCACTTTGCATGCCAAAGAACCTATCACCAGCTATATCAGTAATACGAGTAACAGGTCACCTGAATTTCGGAAGTTGATTATTAAAAATTCTTACCTGAGCGTCAGCTCCAGAAGATACAAGCACATTTAGCAAGTGAGAGAAGGCAAGGCCTGTTATTCTTTTTTGATGACCTTTTAACTTTGTTTTAACCTGAGAAATAGAAAATGGAAATTGTCAGTACTCCTTTTTAATCCATTTTAAAATGGAAGTAATATTCAATTGTTTCATGCCACACCTCATCAACTCGAACGTTATAAATTTGGATAGAGGAGTCCTCCATGCCAATGGCAATGATATTATTATCTAGAGGATGAAAAGCCAGAAATGTAGCAGCCGGTGGTGGTGGCATGAATGTAGTCATTGTCTGCAATTGAAAGGAATAATAATAAATATAATCTAGAGTGGGTAATGTAGCAAAACAGAAAAAGATACATGCCAAACCTATTTCCATTGAAAACCCTGCCAGAAAGTCATCAACAAGGCGGGTATTTTCCCCTAAATATCTCTTCTTCAACAATATTTACTTTTGAAATTAAAAATACAATAATGTCTTCAGCATAAACACATCTTACATTTCACAACAAAAGATATTACAGTAAGGTTGCTCAAATAACACAAAATATTATAGATCAATATTGAACAATGAAAACCAGTAATTAACCTTTTGTACATCGTCATTGACAAAGTTGCCCATGTACAGACTTTCCAGGAGTTCCACGCAATAATAGTTGATTGTAAACATAAAAAGAGTTCACTGAGGCACAAGTTATTTACCTTAAATGTCATCATATTGAAAAGAGAGATTTTTCCCCCAGAAGCTGACATAACATAAGAGTCATTCTTCGATAGTGCAAAGCATGGAACAGCATCTTCAGGATTTGTCTCACTTATGTCATTAGTCATCAACATTCCACTAGAGGGTTGCCATAATTGGGGTACAACACTAGCAGTGGCCTAGACAAGAAAACCCATGGAAAATGCAAGCTTTTAGAAACACAATAAAATGTAATACTACTCTTCTGTGTAAAACAAAGTAAATCTACAAGCGTTGGAGGTGGGGGGAGGGAGGGAGGGGGAAGAATGACAATAACTATAATACCTTCATGTTTGGATTTCGTTCATTTCTCTGCCATTTCCAGAGCTTATGCACTGCATTTGATGCTAGTGCCAAAAGAGACATTCCACTGTTTGTATAAATCAACCTAGAAACCTGACAAAAATTGTCACCAAACCAAGATAAACATACATTAACTTTAAGAAAATCAATGCAAAACAATTTCAATAAACATTAACAATCTAAGTCACCAAAGCGAATTATCTATCAATGTAATTTTAGATGTATTCTTGCAGACAACGTAAAGCATAGAACAAGCTGGCTTGTACATGACCCAAGCATTAAAAGTTACCAATCAATGTAATTTAGATTAACTAGACCTGCATGGAGCTTAGAGCACAGACAGCCCATCTTTGATTTGAATAAATTTTTGCAATAACATGCCAGCCAGATCTGCAATAGTAATCTATACTAAACTTGAATGCAAACAGAATCTGACTCTAATGAAATTGCAGAAAGTGGACCATACCCTCATGGCTGTTAAATTATCAGGGAGCCTCAAAGAGCGACATTGTGATGGTTCATTTATTTCTGTCAATTTCCAGATCCTAGAGCTTTCTTCATCCGCAATTCTGGGTTTCACATCAGCCAAACTTCGACTGCCGCTGTTCTGTATGAACTCAAAATAAAAATGCAAGAATTATGTCAACAATATAAAGATTATCTAAGGATGCCAGACATTACATAGAAGATTGACATCAACACTCACTATTCCAACCACAGGGGCAACCGAAGCAGTTCTATCTACAACATTGGTTCCAATAGTAGCATTGACTGAAGGGAAATTGCCCATGGCAGGGGCCTAGAGTAAAATCATGCATTGAGCAATATAATTGCATGAGATTCTGTGTCCTTTCAAATTGCTAATTGCAAAATTAACTTTATAAAATTCAAGATACTGTAAACTTCTACCTTCACAACAGCTGCAGAAGCAGCTCTAGAAGCATCAAACGTACGGTTCTCCACTGTCCTTAGCAACCTAATACCGTCTGAATTTGCTAAGATTTTAATGCTATTATCACTGGTTGAGACGGCTAGCAATGCTCCTTCCTTGTTGAATCTGATACAAGGAGAAGCCTGCAGATTTATGGAAATCCAAATATTTAGGTTGTAAGAAAGCTGAAATAGATAGATCTAGAAATAATGTCCTCAAAAAATTACCGGCAGTCCACCCTCTGCATCAATACTTGTCAGCAAATTGACATTGTCCATATCCCAGAATTTGACCATGAACTCATCACCAGCAGCCAAGAAGCGATTCTTAGTAGTATCAAACTGCACAACCCCAGCAGACCGCTTCCCAAGACCTATATACTTGCGCTTAATAGTTCCTTCACTTTCATTCCACTCCACCAAGTGTGATTCTCCTTCTTTGTTTGTCCCACATGAAAATAACCTTACAGAATGTCAATCATGAGAGTACGTGGTGAGTAATGACACAAAAAGAAATAATAACAGAATAATAAAGTATGACTTAAAAATGAACCTCGTTCCATCAGCACTGTATGCCATTGTGGTAGATGAATGATCTGGTGCATCATAGTCAACTCTAGAACCCCGATTATCATACAACCATGCCTTAATCTTTCCATCAGTAGCCGTTGAAAAGATAAACTAAAAAAGGTAGAAAAAGGAGGTAAAAAGACAAGAAAGCAGAATAAGGAACTCTTAAAACACATGCTACATGCAATAAAAAAAAATCCAAGGATAACAATGATCACCACCAAGAATGAACAAAGAACATAAAAGGCATTATGAAAAAAAAAGGTAAGAAATGCTATAGGCAAAAAAAGTTAAACAAGGTAAAGAACTCACGCACATGCATGCACAGATAGGTCCTGCACACCCTAATTGTGTTTGAACTTCTTTGAGGAAGCTCAATATCATATGAAAATCGTATGCTTAAGATCCAAAAGAAATCCACAAAATTTTTGTGCCGACTGAAAACGAAAATAAAGCAATCTCTTTATCTAGTTACCCAGTGAAGACTACTCCTTCAGGAAGTCTGAAAAATTATGCCTTCTCCATTTTACTACAAAATAGCGACTAGAATGGCATCCGATAGTTGTTTTAAAGTTAGCTCTACAAGGAGAACCTTAAAGTTTTCCTAACAAAAACCCACAAAATTTTATTATCTCCAAATTATCCGCAAGCAAGCAAGAATGGCATAAGAACATTTCTCTCCTATAGCTATAGGATGAGAATCTTCCAGGAATTTCCAGTTGTACTAATTCTCAAAATCATCCCAATTGATCCATTCACAACAAATGTATAAGGTAACTCCATTGAAGTAAATATTTTAAAACAATATTCCCCTTCTCAAAGACAAAGTATTAATATTTTATAAACAATTTCTCATCAAATTGTCAATTAAAAAGACACCTCAAAGATTTGAAGGAGAATATTTTGATCCATCAAATAGCTCTCCAAGAAAAACAGCTACTTGTTTCTGCTCCCACTAAGAAGTTGTTACATCGCACTCTAACTCCCTCATTATTTCAGAATTCATTTGACTAATCTGCTATTTCATCCATTACCATTCAACGCCATAGCCATCCAATCTTGTATCTGTGGAGAAATTGTCAAGATTTTTCATTTGATTAATCCCTACAGAAGATTCATACAGATAATAATAAACCATTCCTACCTCAAAACTGATTCATATGAGAGCTCTAACCAACCATGAGTGCTTCTAAATCCTTTTGTGAGCTCTACCCAACCCGTGTGATTCTAAATCCTTTTATGTGTGATACCCAATCTTGTATGCTTCTGAATCCTTCGATCCTTTAGAAATTGCAATAATTTTCTCCCCATCATTTTTTGCCACTGGCAATCATTTAAATAATCTGCATTCATATAATGAATAACTATGGTAATTTTTTTTAGGAGATCTCTATTCAAAACTGATAAACTTAACCATCACTTGGAAATAGAACCTCCACAACACTAAATGATACCTGATATGCTACACTTTCCTCATAAACTTCTTTCAGAAAGTCTCTTAGTTAGCCAAGAATATTTTATATGTTAGAAAAGTGCTCTAAAGGCAATCACCTTTAGCACTCATTGTACAAATTTATTTAAATAAATAAATGGCATTTTCATTATTTAATGTTCATTTATATTATGAATTGATGTTAATCATTAAATCATTTAATAAAGTCCATGATACATAACATAGCATGAAGGAAATCAACATAAGATCATGATATTGAGATTCCTATCATGTATAATTATGTTAATATCTAAATTATCTCTATTCATAGGATCAACCAAGACGGGATATTGTTGATCTAAATAGATTAACACATGTTATACTCCTTGATTGGATCAAGCAGGAGATCTTATAAGCTGTAAACATGAGATATTTAAAGTTAACATGTGGATGTTTGCTAAGAGTAGTCAAGCACATTGGATAACCAGTTATGAAACAATCATTTGGTTTATCTACTCAAATATCAATGATAATCTCATCATAGCAATGGTGCAACTATCTTTAGACTTGAGGTACTGATGAATATCTTGGATACTGATTATGTGCTTTGACTTCATTCATTGTTACCTCACAGAGGTCGCACCTAGGGTGGCGATTGGGTACAAGTTGAGGTATTTGAAGGTAATTGGGTAGCCAACAGAGGATTCACCACTCCTAATAGAGGGAGTGTATACCCATGGTCTTTTGTCGGGATCATCACTCAGAAATCTCTAGCCAGAGTGGAAATGTCAAGAGAATGGTTCTCAATGACAAGATCTAATATCACTTAGACTAGATGTAACGTAGTCAATCTAGCAGGAGTTGACAGTAAGTTCATGCTCTGAACTGAGTGGGGTATAGAATAGTAAAAGGACGAATTACACGAATTATTGTCTATGGAAAGATTCGTAGTCAAACCACTAACTTTCCGGTAAATTAGGAGTCATGATGTGTTGCTAGATACTGCTCATAACTTACTAGAGATCAAGTATTGATCTCAGTGGCCAACATAACCAGAAACCTAATGAGTCATGCACTTTGAAGGTGTGAAGGAGTAATATCGTCTTGGATAGGATCCAAAATATGGGAGAGATTTGGAGCCGAACGGTGTCACGGTCACAGAAAAGTTTCGTGGGAATGAAGTCGCCAGAGTTCCGTGGGCCCGTCAACACGCGGGCTAGCAAGCCAGCACACGCTTGCAGCCCGCCCCCTCTCATGCAACCCCAAAATCCCTATTTTCTTGTTCTTTTGATTTTTGAATAGTTTTGGGTGTGAGTGGGACTCTAAACCCTAGGGTGTTTTTGAAAACACATATATAAACTATTTTACATCATAAAATTAAGAAGCCTCCATAGAATTAAAACTTAATTCTCCATACACACTCTCTTAAGAATATATCACCTTGCTAGCACAAAGTGATTGTTCTAGTCATTACCTTTGAGATTTCCATCTTCGGTTCTTCATGTGGATTAACATTAGGATTGTTGTAGTTTGTGACAACCCGACAGGGAGAAAAGAAGGAACAAATCAAAGAACTTAAAGGTAATCATCTTCAATCTATGTTTGGTTAATTGATTTTGATGACACAAGTCGTATCCTTTGATTTGAGTTTTGAAAAATTTTATTTTCCGCTCCATTTTTTGTATATAATACATATTCAAAACCCAACATGATAGATATTTTCATCAAATTTAATGATATTGATCCCTCCAGCACAAATGATTCTTTTCTTTTCCTCGCAAGAGGCATATTCTCAAATACATATGTTCTCAAAAGACCTTTCTCTTTCTATTTGCTCAAAAAGAAACAACATTAAAGATAGGAAGGCAAAAAAAGATGATATCTTTCAACAAAAAATTTCAAGTTTTTAGTATTTACTTAGCAGAAGCATACAGGACCTTAGCAATAATCATTAATATGCTTAAGGATAAAAATCCACCATGAAACACGAATTATACACCAACAGAGAGAATCTTATTACTCTGATGCCTATTAACAATATAGTTAAATAACAAAACAAACAATAAAAGATAAATGTTTTGGAAAATAAATGTACTGTAGAAAGTAAATTTGAAGTTTTCTCATCATTAAAGAACTCAGTTAGCAACTCCCACTAGGAGAGTGATTTTAAAAATAAATTACAGACATGCTCAATGTAACAACCAATTTGCGATAGAAAACTATAAGTTTTAGCAAATAAAGAAATAACTCCTAACAAAAATCGTTCGACAAGTAAGAAGAAAGTTTCTTGAATACATTTCTCTCTCTTAACTGCAATATAATTTCCCCATTCATCCATCTACTCATAAAGAAAGAAAACTACAAAAGCACTTAAATGTATAACAGGTACAAGTGATCCATGATCTGCTATTACTAAAACTATGTTTATTAATAAGAGAATAATATTGGTCCAAACTACTACTTAGATATCCCAAAATACTCTGATTACAACAACCAAAACTTTACAGGAAAATAAATGACCTACTTTCCTTACAGTAGAAATAACTGAACATAACTAACATTATTTCAAAAATAGATTCCCAGTTTCAATTTTATATTTCATTATAAAGAGATGAATCTAGAGGACGGCTATCAAAAAGATTCTAATTAACATTGAATAATCAATTACCTGAATATTTTCTTTGTGATGTGGACACACAGAATAAACAGGAGCTTCATGACCCTCAAAAGCAAATTTTGGGTTTCCTGTAATTGGATCCCACACCTGTCAAACACAAACTATTAAAAGCAATCCCACTAGCACAAACTCATCAAATTAGTAATGTAACACAACAGACCTTAATGACCCTGTCCTCGCCACAAGTGACAACACTTAGTCGGTCATTAGGATAAGAGAAAGCAAGATCATTAACACTCCCAACATGAGCCTCAATCTAAAGGAGAGCAGCAAAAAGTTCTCAGAAAATTAAATATTCAGAAAGAAAGTTATAAGTTCCAAATAATCATGTCTATAATATTTAAAGCATAATCCTTATATTAACTATGGAAAATATTTACATATACTCTCATTACAATGAACTTTTCTACAAGGTTCATTAACAACACAAACCTCACGGAAATTCTTAACATCATCACCAACATGGTAGGAATATAGGTGCACAATGTGCTTAGAGTATGCAACACCTGAAACAGGAAGGGGCAAGCAAATATTTATCGACAATCTCTATTGTTTTAAGAATTTTCCTCCAGCAGACATGTATACTGAAAGCATTTGAATAATACCAAAAAGAGATCCATCAGGACTCCACACCACACGGTTAACTGATGCTGTATAATCATTGGCAATAGAAGCCTATACAAAAATCAGAAAGTTATGATTTAGCCAATGTAAATCTTAAGAAACCGAAATAACTTTAACATCCCAGAATATTTAGAATTAAGCCCAAACCTGCAGACCCACAGAGCGTGCACCAAGTTCCCAAACCTTGAAACTTTTCATAGCAATCCTATCCCTGCTACCCAAGTCCCACACCATGATATCACCCATGTTTGTTCCCACTAGAATAATAAAACCAGGCACAATCAAGCATCCGAAAAGCTATCCATGTGTGCATATACACATATAAGCTAAGAATGGAAATACAATTTTCTTTTTTCTTTATGCCCACAAGAGCTTACCAAGAAGTAGAATTTGTTGCACTGGATGAAAATCCATGCTCTTGACAGCTGAACCTTGATTTAAAGCCACAACAAGAGTCTTGGGCAAGTCATCAGAAGAGTAGGAACTCTGTCCATGGCTCTGGCTAGTGTATGCAACAGGCAGAATATTTACCGGTAGATTATTCACCTAATAGGGAAATTGATTATAACAAAAAAATAAAATAAAATAAAATAAAAGGATGGAAATTAGGGAAACTTGCCATTTGAAATTATACATGAGAGCATTCTTGGCTCTAAAATAGACAACTTAATGCTTCATAACCTTCCATGAAGTAGATCAAAACCTAGACATCAACTTCCCCCTCCATGAAACTCTCATGCTTTAAGCCATTTCCAAACATAATCTAAATCAACCTTAGCCCTCAACCCATTATACAATAAACCACACTATGCATGTCAAAAGGTAGTTCTAGAATCCAATGAGCCAAAAGTTCACATCAAAAATTATATCATATGATTTAACCGTAGAATTACATTGGAAATTACCAGGTATACCTCATCTGATATTCCGAATGGCCTTGTTCTCTTCAGTACATGTTCAGAATCTGCTGTTTGGTAATCCATGGCTGGGTTATTCGTTGGGGGCGTCCTAGGACGCTTCAAGATAGCTGCTAAATTGAAGGCAAGAAAATTAAAAAATAAATATTAAAAAAAAAACAAGTGAAAATATGAAACTATCAATGGAGAAAAAAAGGAAGCAAAAGAAATCAGAAGAACTGTGAGAAAGATGATAAATTATGGCTTACGACATTACATTCTGACCATTTAAACATTATCCTAAAGTACTAAAATCCATGAGTTTTTTAAATTAATGAATATTCTAATAGGCAATCAACAATCTAGTCTCTCTTCATGAAACAAAAGAATATGAACAATTTACTAATCATCTTTAGCTGCATAAGGATTAAGGAAAGACAGCTTTGACCATCAGCACTCCCAAACAAGCTAATATGGCTTTAGCATTCTAGTCTTCCTTTTCAAAGAAGATTAAAAACTATATTTCTCTTCATAATTTTCAATTCCTATACCTCACTTTCTTCCCTTTTTCTTCCTCATCTTCTTGGAAAAAGAGTTAACCAAGACATCTCACTTGAGTTTTCTCATTGAGAATTTTAATCTATCATTAGACAGGTTCCCACATCAAATTTTAGAAAACTCATTAAAATAACTCAAAAGAAGCTGATTTAAAAGGACTCATTTATGAACCTGAATTATTAGGAGCTGACAAACCAATCGGACCAGCAGAAGCTGAAGGATGAGGTACAGGAGACGGATTTGCCATCCACCCCGTAAGAGACGTTGGAAGAGCAGTAGGGGTGGGCTGAAATGGCTGTAATACATATACTGAGTCAATGCTCTATAAACTCAACTTAAACTGGCATAACTGCCCATAAAATAGATAAACTGCCGCAAGCATCTCTCACTTACACCATGTGCATTCAGAGGTGGAAAACCCGCAGCCTTAGGCACAGCAGCCATTAAGGGATTAGTGACAGGAGAAGGGGCCCGTGCCCCATTCGGTTGTCCGCAAGTGTGATCCACGAATAGGGTCTTTATATCTGGATTAGGCCTTGGATTCTTACAAAGTTGATGTTGCCAATTTAAGCTGTGATACAATCATGACAAAAAAATGAGCAAGATATATAATTAAAGCAACAAATTGAAATAAATAAGCATCCAAAAACTGAAAAAGCAAGAATTTTTGTGGGACCTCTGATTAATAAGTGTCCGCAATCTTGAATTCTTTAATGTTGGAAACTGAAGCTTATCACGAAAAAGAGGGTTAGCCTCTATCAACTTTTTCAGTTCAGCAAGCATAATACTTCTAGCAGACTTGGTATCTCCATATTTAGATAGTTGTTCATTATCTCTGCAATTAATGTGAAATAATAATAACAATATTAAGGTTGTACCAAATGCATAATTTCAATGAAATAAATATATAAAATATAAAATCCACCACAAAAAGAGTGCCAACAAGTATACCAAAAAAAAAAAATTGTACCGAAAGTTTTCCAATGTAAGTAGTTGTGTAATTTCTTTAAAAAGTTCTTCATTGAAAGCCGCAAACACTTTCAAGTCCTTCACTAAAATCTCTACTGCTTTAGCACGATCCCGCCTGCAATTTAGTTATCATTTTAAAGTAATAAGGGAAAACTTCATAAATTGGTTCAGTTTAAAATCCACTTCAGTGTCATAGATATAGTAACAGCCAAATTAATTCAATTTATATGAATTTCAAAGGAACACACTTGTCTAAAGCCTCAAGATACTTCTGCTTTCGAATTTCAAAGGAAATCTTCATGGAATATCTGTTATCATCAACCTTTGTGAAACCCGACAAATACTTCTCTACCTCATCCCACTCGCCGTTAGTCACCATATCTTCAAAATACCTCATGTTGAAGAAGAAACCTGACTCTTGCTCCAACCTCCATACCCACAATTAAACCATAAACAAAACCATTAATCACAAATAATTTCACTAAACTCCAACAAAATACAATAACCTGAAATGACAATAAATAAGAAGCAGAATAGTTAAAAAAATTTAAAAAAAAATACAAGCCTACTTGTGAACAGTATCTTTAAATTTTTCTTCATCGAGGAACTGAAGTATGAGAAACACAAGCTCTCTGCTAAGCGAAGACATGATCTATTTTCTTCCCCTGCTCTTCTATATCTGCACAAAAATCAAACGACAACCAACTCAAAGATCTAAAATTCCTCGCATATCAATACTTCAATAACCAACTCAAAACCCCTAAAAAATCACATAACGAAAACAAACCAAAAATAAAAAATTTAATTACATAAAAATAGACAAAAGACGCAATTCCAAAAAAATTTCAGCAATGAACAAAATAGTCAAAACCCAAAAAACTTAAAAATCAGAAGACAGACAGAGAGAATGAGAAGGAATGATACGGTACTTGTCAACAGATCGGAGAATTTCTGGAGAAAGCGAAGAGGACGTGAGGTCGTTTTGATCCGCTTTATTATCTATTCTACTTTCTACCCTTCTTCTTCTCTCTACTTCTTCTTCATCTCCTTCTTCTACTTTCTCTTACTAGTTTCTCTCTCTCTTTCTCTCCCTCTGATTGCATTTCTGGTAAGTATTTATACAGAGAAAAAGGCTAGGGATTCCGAAGGATAAGAGAGGCATCAGACAAATTAAATACTGTGAGCGAGACGATATGAGATGGACTAGTATTACAAGTGCGTTGATAGGTGATAAGCCCATGCACTTATAAATGTGATAGGTGAGGGCGATAAGTCGTTTGATAACTAAGATGACTTATAGACGTAATTAATACGCTGGATATTTGATTCACTTATAGCTCGATTTCCGGGATTTTCCCAAGTTCAAGTACTCGGTTTGCATACACAGGAAAAAAAACAATATAACAATAATGATAAAGGAAAAAAGAAACACAAAACCGACATATATATTACATATTTGAGTATAAGCAAATTATTTTGTAATTTAATTGATATTTTTATTTACATCAGCCATTATATAATTTTTATAATATATGCAAGAAGATAGTTATAGTCTATTGAACTTCCTTTTACATAAGACAGATTAATAATTTTTTAATTGATTACATCAGAATAACTAGGTAATTAATTTTAGAGGAAGTATTAATTATCAGCTTTGCAGCTAAATTTATAGCATTTATTGAACATGCCAAAAATCAATCGGTTTGTCTCATTCTAATACTCCCTCCATTTTATAATAATTGTTATATTTGATAAATTTTTAGTTTTTTAAAACTAATAGTAATTTAAATATTTACAATTCATTTTTTTTAAATATTATAATAATTTAAAACTAATAGTAATTTAAATATTATAATAATTCCTGTTCTATTCTATATATTGTTTAAAGTTTTTTTTATAAAAATGACTATATTTCCCTCTTTTAAAAAGATTAAAAGTAACTAATAAACAAGACTTTTATTAATAAAAAAATTTACTTCAAAAACCAATACATGTATAAAGTCGGAGAGAATGAGGGAATAATTAATTAGACCAGAGCATCTCCAACAATGCTCTTTATTATTTTATAAAAAAATTTACTTCATATTTTAGTTTGTCTTAAAAATTATGTACACTCTAATAATATTTTTTATTTTACTTTCTATTTTAGTTTTTTTATTAATAAAACGATTTAGAAAAAAAATAAAGAGAATAAGAGAAAAAAAAAGAACGAGAGAGAAAAGATTAAAAAAGATGAAAGATAAATAATAAAATATTACTTAGTAGTTCATTGTAATGCTTAATTATGAGAAGGGAGAATATAAATTTTATAGAGTAAAATAGATAAGGAGAAATATAAAGAGACTGTTAGAAGATATAAAATTCTTTAAATATGAGCAAAGATAGAAATAGAGAGGTTATTAGGGATACTCTTAGTGGAAAAAAAAAACCAATAGTTAATAAGGAACAGATAAAGTATATAATTATGAAGGGATCTTATAATTTGAACCAGTACTCCCTCTATTTCATTTTAACTGTTGTTTAAAATTTTTTTTATGAAAATTAAAAATGTTATTTAATATATATAATTATTTATGTTTAAATTTTTTTTATGAATATTAAGAATGTTATTTAATATATATATAATGACTATTACTTTTTTTAGAAAGACTAAGAATAATTAATAGATAAGACTTTTATTAAGAAAAAAGATTTTCTTAAAAAATAAAGACATGAATAAAGTTGGAGAGAATGAGGAAGTAATTAACTAGGTTACATAAAAGGGAGTAAAAAAAAATAACCAATAGTTAATATAGAACGGAAATAGCACATAATTATAAAAGGGATCTTATAATTTGAACTAGCACTCTCTCCATTTTATTTTATTTATTTTTTCTTTACGAAGATTAAGAATATTTTTTAATATGTATAATTATATTTCTATAATGACTTATTTCCTTCTTTTAAAAAAATTAAAAATAATTAATAGATTAGACTTTTATCAGTAAAAAAAGACTTGTTCCAAAAACTTAAGGCACAAATAAAGTTGGAGGGAACAGAGACTAAGGAGCAGAAAGAAAACCACTAATCCATAAATTTCATCAAATATATATATAGTTGACTTGAGGGATATCTGAAACATTAATAAGCCGGACTGGAATAGATTTGGTTGCATACACCGAAAAAATAAAATACATGGCTCTTCCCACGTAAAAGAAGAATATCATTTGTTCCACTTATTTTTTTACCAATTTTTTTCCCATATATACTAAAATATGAATAAATTACTATGACACCATTTTGCTCTTCAAATTATTTTTACCGTTATAAACAAATAAAATATTTTCTTTTTTTATCTTAGAAAATAAAAAAAAAAGAAAAATAATGTCATCAATTTAGTATCAAAATGTTAAATTTGTCTTTTAGCATACTTTTTAAGTTAACAAAATATTAAATTTGACAAAATATAATAAAGGGTATTTTTAATTAATTAATAAAATATTCTAGTTGACTGCATTATATCTCATTTAAAAATAACGAATGATCTTTTAAGTTAACGAAAGCAAATTTGAAAAACTCAATAATACATTTATAAAAATGAATTGTTGTGCTAGTAATTTATTCTTAAAATATTCATATTATCAATTTATATTAAAATACAAATATTTTAATACAATTATAATAAGTTGATGTAAAATAAATTAAGACGAGCATCGTTACTAAAAAAACAAAAGATACAGGACAATTAAAAGATGGAGATAGCTTGGCTATCATCAAAGAACAATTAGCTATTATAACTTTTTATGAAAAAAGACAGATCAAAAGTAGGTCGGAGGGGAAAGGGACAAGTAGTGGAGAGAGGATTAAAAGATGAGTTATTGATTTTTCTTTTAATTAATATTTCGGTAAATAATCAATCAATTAATTTTTTTTTTCTAATTTTTTGAAAATAAGGTTATAATATCCCAAAACTGATAATCGCAATATCATGTTGAAAGTAAGCCTTTATATCTAACTTATCTTAAAAAATAACTAAAATAAATAAGCTTATCTACGTGGTATTTTAACAAACACTAAAATATTTTAGAAAATATTGCAAATTGATTTGATTTATCATTCCCGTCTTAAATCTGGAAAAAAAAATTATGAAAAGAAAATAACTATTATTAAAAAAATAAAAAATATATATGAAGTCAGGGTGCTGATGAGTACAAGTGGGCACGTAGAAGAGGAGTACAGAAGTACAGCATAATTTGTGCCGCAAATTATTTATTACTAATTAATCCTATATTACACATAATTATTGGATCGGTTCGTTATTAATTATCGTTTAATTTTTTTTATAAATTTTTTATTAATTTATTTTATTTTATTATAATGTTTCGTTTATAGTGAATTATAAGAATATATATTCTATCAAATTATTAATTTATCTATTATTAAAAATTATATATAAAAGGTAATTTACATAAAAGCCAAAAAAACTCCTCCAAACTTTCAAATATATCGACAAATTATATCTCTTTCAAAACTAATTTTTTAAAGTTTTAAAATTTCAAATCTATCAAAATTTATATCCAGCAAAAATTTTGTAATAATCTCAGCGAAAAAAGAAAATAACAGCATAATATCTTCATTTATAAAAAAAATTCTAATTTTTTGCATAGAATATTGGTCTCATTTCATCTCATATTTACCAAAATTTATTAAGATTTATCAAAATTTTACTTAAAATTTGTTCAATATTTACTACAGAATTAATATAATTATAATACACATTACTTTTTCGTATACACCGTCGTATACCGTACTGATAAATAGTATTACGGTTTATAAAAACCGATACTAAAATATTTATACTATTATATAAAATATTATAACATATTTTCGAGTTAAAAAAATATAAAATAAGAGTATATGCAATATAATACTAAATTCACTTCCTAATTACACTCTCATGTATATGAGTATTTAATTTTTTATTTATTTACATCACTAATACCATAATAACAAAATACATAAGAAAATATCAACCTATTCGGAATGCCTACCACTGCTACCCGGCTCTATATTGTGAGATCTATTATCAGCGACTCTATATTTACAAAGTTTGTCACTTTATTTTCACTTTAAATATGCGTGAAAAAAAATAATATCATGTGCTGAGTTATACAACTTAGTGGTATAATAATTTATAATAATAGTCATTTATAAAAAATATAAAATCATTCATCAATATTGTAAACTCATAAAAAAATTTTGTCATGCTCATTTATTAAATCATCATAAACTAATCACAGAAAAACGAGAAATACATATTATTTCATGATCCTAGAAAATCTACCAAATCAAAGAAAGCAATGTGAATAAATTATATCGCATGATCCCAGAAAATCCACCGGATCGAATATATATATCATACGACCACAAAAAATCTACCGGGCCAATAACCTTATTTACATGCCAATAATTCTCTAAACCGTTATCTATGCTAAAATATCAAATTTTCAGCAAATATAAATTTCCGTAATATTTTGAACTATTTTATCATTCAAAAAAATAAAACAGTATATATATATAGTTTTAATATTTGTCATAAATAATTATTTTTCAATTTTGTATTTATCATATAAATTCATTTAAATTAAAACTTCATTAAAATCATATTTTAAGTATTTAATGGTTAAAATTATAAATTAGTGTACAAACGTCAACTATCACATGCTAGTGTCCGCCAGTTCCTTTCCCTAGTCCGTCTTTAGTGCCGGTCTCATAAATGCGTCTGAACAACAAATAATTTCTAATTGACTACATAATCATCTTTAACATATAATCTATTGAATATAAAACTATTCAATTACTTTCTACTTTCTCATATATCACAATCTCATAATAATATTATTTTTCTCATTACACGCGTTTGATGCGTAATTCAAGACTTTGGTCACCCCACACGCTTCCTGTGTATGACCAAAATTTTTCAATATTATTTTATTTTTTATTTTTTTAACATTTTATTTTTCTTCATCCAAACTATTTTCTCCTTTTACTTTCATTTTTCTTTTTTATCCAAAAATTCATTTTTCTACTAAAAAATTCCTATTAATTCAACAAATGCTTTAAAAATTCCAAATAAATTTCTATAGTCGCTTTCACCCATTTTCTTGCATTTTCTATTACCAATTTTACCAAAATAATATTCAATAATTTCCAATAAATTTTTCAATAATTAGGCCAAAAATTCACCAAAAATTTTATTAAATATTTTACCCATTCCAAAAATTATATTCAACTTCCAAACACTCCATTTTCATCATTTTAAGGCGCAAATCTTTTAGAACAATTTTTCAAAATTTTGACTATAATTATGGAAAATTTCTAAAAATTTGACAAAAATTATTTTCATCAATTTTTCACCATAACCATTTTCATCAAGTCTAATTCTACTCATTTTTTATTTTTATTTAATTTTTTCATAATTTTTCTACAAAACTCTAACTCTTCCTTTTTACAAATTCAACATCAAACACACCACCAAATATAAATCTATTCAAAACAATCATTCAAATTAACTTAAATTTATGAAAATTTGAAAGAAAAGTGAAGAAAATCTCACCTCTAATTTTCTTGGAATTTTTGTCCAATATATGATTTTCCTCTAAAAATATTTTTTTTCACTCCTACTTAATTCCTTATATTTTCTTATGCTTGGACGATGGTAAGGGCAATGGCACGGTGGTTGTCCAAAGGAAGAAGGAGAAGAAGATGATGAGTTGTTGAATTTTTGTCTATTTTTGACTTTATATACTTTATTAATGCTTAATTAATATTAATTGAACTTAATCTTTACTCCAATTGGTGAATTAAAAATTAATCAATAAGATATTTTGGATTTTATCCAAATTAATTCAAAAGAACTTTGATTTTGGACTTTTTCCACCAAACTTTCTAATTTTTCAATCTAGTACTTGAATAAATTTATTTTCTTAAATTTCATATCCCAAATGACCTTATCTCCTTAAATTAAATATATTAATATTCTCAGAAAAATTTTCTCTTCAATATGGTCTTCTTGATTTTGCAAAAAGACCACGGGTGCTTAAATTATATTTTTGCAATTTAATCATTTTTTCTAAATTATGCCCGTAAAAATTCATATGAAATCCGATTTCTAAATTATTAGATTTAAAAATATAGAATTCAGTTGTAATCACATTGGCATCATTGCGATAATAAACACATATCTCTAACTCTAATCGGACTATAAATATGTAACGAGAATATTATTTCCGCAAATCGAAACTCTTAACCTTAAAATATCTCTATATAACTTTACATATGACCTTAACATATTATTCTCTACATTTTAGTATGCTTAATTTGAATTCTCACCGTCGGGTGGAAATCCTGTATTTTCGGCTTGGTTTGTTGCATTGATTTACGTGCATGACACAAAATTATAACGTTTCATCAAATTAACTCAATATTCATACTAAACATCATATTATCATATTAAATTAGATTTTTCGCACTCATGTCTTTATTTAGATTCTAGTTGATATGCATCTGTACTGCAGTATAAACGGCAACAATATATACGGTCAGGGTCTAGATTGCAGATGTGACAGAAGTTACAAAAGATTTATCAAAAATTTACTTAAGGTTATAAATTTACTCAATCTTTACAAGAAAATTAATAAAATTTGAAATTTTACAAGATTTATCAAAGAATTACCTGAAATTCACCAAAAATTTACCAAATGTATACCAAATATTTACTAAAAAGTTTAACAAATATTTACTAAAAAAATACCCAAAATTTACTAAAAATTTGCCAAAGATATAGCAAAAGGTTTAGAAAAGTAAATAATTTTAATTAAATTAATTAAATATATTTTTCTTTGGTAATAAAAGTTTACCTAAAGTTTACTTTGTTAATTAAGTTAATTAAATATAAGTTTACATATTTCTTTTGCTAATTAAATTAATTAAACATAAATAAATACATGTATAAGAACAATTGGTAGCCATACAAGTTAAATAAATTCTTAATTCATGTTTAAAATGTGAAAAATTGTCATTTTCTTTCTCAATTAAATAAAAAAAATGATAAATACATAGTAAATCTAATAATTAAAAAGAAAAAAGAAAAAATCTGGTAAAATTGAAATTAAATAAAATTAGAATAAAAATACAGAAAAAGTGAAGTTATAATTAAGTTAATTATATACAAGTTTATTTTTTTTTGCTAATTAAGTTAATTAAACAATAATTAAAAATAAATAAATGCATGAATAAAGATGAATGGTGACAATTCACGTTAATAAAATTTTTAATTCATGTTTAAAATATAAAAAATTGTCATTTTCTTTCTCAATTAAATGAAAAAAAATAATAAATACACAATAAATCTAATAATTAAAAAGAAAAAATCTGGTAAAATTGAAATTAAATAAAATTAGAATAAAAATACAGAGAAAGTGAAGGTAAAATTGAAAAAGCTTAAAAAAATCTGTAACCGGTGTAATTTTTTCTATATAAAATGGATATAGTATGTACATAGTAGCTTTTTATTAATATACCTTACACATAATTATTAGATATTAGATTTGTCATTAATTACTATTTAATTTTTATATATTTTTTATTAATTTTTTTCTTATTATAATTTTTTTTATTTATAGTAAATAATATTTATTTTAAATTTTAATAAATTATTAAAAATTATATATTATAAATATTTTACAATAATTTCTATCTATTGTTATCAGTTTCACTTTTATAGTATATTATGATTATTAGTGGAGGTTTTTTTTTAGTGGGCGTGTGAGAGACGTGTTTTAAATGGATAAAGTGTGTGTGAGAGAGATAGTCTTCTGAGTTTGAATTGACACATTAATTTCAAATTTTCGTGAGGCATTGGAAATATCACCGATAAAAGACAAATTGGAGTAATTTCATTTTATCGTGTGGGGAAACAAACAACTGCATGATGACAAGTCTGTGTGTGACGCAAGACAATTTAAACGGTTCTAATAAGATGATTTTGCATTTATATAGAACAAATTAAAAATTACAGGAGTGCATCTCCTCATTATTTGATAAAAATATGTGCTTGAGAAAATAATTAAAAAAATTAGAATTTAAATATATTAATTGTTCTCTAATTACAGTCATTGATTACTATTAAAAATTCTAAAACTCTTAATTATTAAATTATACATAAAATTTTAGAAAATTACACAAAAATATCTCAAACATAAAAAAAATCATGGGCATTATGTTAAATAATATAGAATGCACTGTTAATTTTTTTTTAGGAAATATACTGTTAATTTTTTAAAAATTCATTTAGAAAGTTTATTAAAACTTCAAAGTAACATTTTTCTATAAGAAAAAAAAAGAGAGAGAAAGAGGGAGGGAGTTTTGGTCAAATGTGGCTGCTCCCTTTTTAATTCGCTGAGGCCGGCGCATATGTGTCCGCTTTTATATCTCTGCTATCACATCACATGCTAATACGCCATTTTTAGGTTTTTTTTTCTCCATTTTATATTTTTTCTCTCTTATTTCCTACAACCAACGACAATTATCTCGAGGAACAATATTCGTACAGTTGTTTTTCCTTAATTTGTTAAAATATATATAATAGAATATACATTTATATTATTTTTAATATTTATTTTTAAGAAATATATATTTATTATTCTGATTCAAAGATCTCTTCTAAAAAATAAATTTTCCTAATTCTAGTATTAGCTCCGCCATCGTTTAAAAATGCCTTATTTATTTATTTATTTTTGAGAAAGCAAATAAAAATCAAATTATAAGAAATATTATTATGAAATTATTAATATAATAGGAAGAAAATAGAAATAATTAAAAAATAATAAAAATTATTCTAATTAGCATTCACATTCATGGCGCTCTGGAGGTATATAAATAAAAAGAATTATTCAAGCCACTATGAATATACTTTTGTATTATTATAGCTAAATCCAATCAGATAATATCAATAAAAAGCTTTTTCTTTTTTTTTTTTTCAAATGGAAATTAATCAATATCTTACCATCAGTACTTATTGCATTTGTTTTGATTCTCGTAAAATTAATCATAATCCCAATGAAATTATAGGTAATTATAATTTAGGTTATCATGAGTTAATTGACTTAGATGAACCCATGACTGTATACGAGTCGAATAGTGAAAAGCTCGAATTCGGCTTGTTAAATTTTTAGTTAAGCTCGAGTTCGGTTCAAGCTTTAATATTTAAATTCAAGCTTGACTCGTATTAGAATTAATAGATTCGCGAGCAGCTTAAGCTTGATTCGTTATCGAACTCGATAATCATATAAATAAGCTCGAACTCGTTAATCAAATTTTATTTTAAAAAATTTAGAAATAAAAAATACAAATTAATACAGATTTAAAAAGTAAATTAATACAATAAACTAAGATAAATCAATACACAAATAATAAATACAATTCAGGATAGCTCAAGCTTCAAAGCACAAGTCACAAACACAATTCGTATGATAAATGAAACTACAAATGCAGATCAGGAATACTAGACAGATGAATAAAGAAGCTTTCTCTTCTCCATGTCACAATACCAATAAATAAACCATTATCTTTTATATTAGCAACTCTACAAAATCAAATACTAATAAGTAAATTGAACATCAATTAATACATAAACCAATAGATAAAAGTAGACTGCTAATTGGTACAGGTCATGAAATTAATATATGAGGATTCTTAAACACTATCCCAAGAGTATTAGACTTCTATAAGACACTATTTACTATATGATTTTAAAAAAAATCAAACATTTTGTTACAGTTGCATACATAAAATCTGCTCTGATTGAAACAATCAAATATATGCCTCTCAAGTCACTAAGATGATTAACAATTATACTAACTGTTCAAAAGAAAAACATATGATGTACAATCAAATAAGTATTAGCTTCTCCTTTTTTGGAAAAAAAATATCCAAACATTTTGATGATCTAGGTTTGGATACCTCATATGCATATGTAAAATATGCAAAATAGGATATTGTAAAGTGAATACCTGATTCTCTAATATTATTTAACACTAATGAGTTTCATCAAAGTTCAATTATCTATCTTTTTTTTGTTATTCGAAGGGTTCTACCACATTAATTATTTCCTTTATTGTTGCTTTCTTAGGGATACTTTACCGCTAAAGAGTGCAAATCTTTCTCATAAATGAAATTTCTTTTCTAAACTAAAAAAAAGAATTATTATAAATAATTGGCTAGATTATAGTCAATTTATGAAAAATGGTTTTAGGCCTCCAACAAAATCATGATCCAATAAAACAATCTTCTTGCATGATGAAAGTAAAATCCAAATATGAAATGCTAGTATG
>CATIWF010226541.1:0-13355 GCA_949630135.1 Balakata baccata
AAAAAATCCTAGATCAATTCAATTTAGACAAATTAAATTGCACACGAAAAAAATATAGTATCTTTATCTCATTTTATTTATATTAAATTGAAAGAGAAAAACAAGTGATAAAATAAAAATATAAAATTACAAAAAAAAAAACTTATAGAAAAAATAGAGATTAAAATCCAATCCAAAATCAGTAGAAAATGTTGAAAGTACGTTGACAATAATAAATAAAAAAATAAAAAACTGAACATTTTTTAAATATAAGATAAATGATATTTAAATAATTTATTTATTTTACTAATTTATCCCATAGCTTATTCTATTATATTAAATCTAGGCAACCGGAGAGTGGGTTTGTTTCTAATCTGGGTTACGGTCTCATTCTTAAAGTTGAGGCCCCAGCTGTTTTAAATGGTATGCAGTTAGCTTTAAAGTTGGGCTTTGAATACATCACCGTAGAATGCGACAATCAGGTGGTGGTTGCTATGGTGCAGGGTAAGTTTGCTTTGGAGATCAATTGGCGTCCCATTATTGAGCAGATCTGTAACTTATCATGCTCTTTTAGACACTTTGGTATTAGCTATATATATAGAGAAGCCAATTGTGCCGTAGCTTCTCTCACTCGCATTGCCTATAATTACCTCTTATGAACCCATTTCTTTCCTAAATGATCCCCTTTAGGAGTTCGAAGTTGACTTTAACATGATGTTGCTATAGTCTCTTATTTGAGATAGGTTTTTTTCTTTCCTTGTGGGCTTATGCCCACTTTCATTTACCAAAAAAAAAAAAAAAAAGAGTGCTACAAGAATTAAAATACTTTTACTAAATAAAGGTTAGCTTAATCAATTCTATGGCTTAACTAAACCTGGTATTAACACTTAAACAATGGTTGATAGTGAGTTGTGGTCGGGGTTGAGTTAAAATTTTCCTAACCGATGTCCAAAACGTTTTTTTTTTTTACTTTTCATAAACGAATCATCCATTTTCTGTGTATATAATTCTGGATTTATTTCTAAACTAAAAAGGCTTAATCAAATGAAGGCAGATGAGAAATGATAGGTTAATTTTACTTATAGTCATTATATTTTTAATATTTTATGCAAAATAACTTTTTTTTTCCATAAAAATTAATAAATTTTATTTTTTTACATAAAAATTATTTACAATAATTTTTTGACCAGATTGCTTATAACGTTGACGTGGCACTAGACTGTGGATATTTAATGTCATGTCATCGTCCAAACATATATGTCATAGTAGCAAATTCAAATAATTGTAATATCATATCATTATTCATGTCAACAATGCGGTAAAATAATTACCAAAAGTAATTTTTATGTAAAAAAATGAAATCTATTAATTTTTATAGAAAAAATTAAAAAAAAATACTTTTGCAATCGAAAGTATAATAACTCATTAGTATGACAAACGGGATATATCTCAACAGAAAGGTGGTGAATTAACAAAAAGTTGCAGAGAGGGAAGAGAAAGAAACAGAAAAGAGAGAGAGAGAGAGAGAGGATTCCAGAGAGAAAAGAAAGAGAAACATGCCTGAAAAGATGAGATGATGTGTTTGCTACTCGGCTCTTTTTTTTATTTTTCAAATATTATAGTGTCCACATAAGTTTTATCTGCCGATTTTTCACACTAGAAGAAAAATTTGTTGAAAAAAGACATAAAGTATATACATACTTTTGTAATTATATTCCTGTGAAGCTAGAATTACTAAGAGTATAACAATTCCAAATATTTTGATAATTTGGCAGTTTGGCCTTATTTTTAATTGAGATTGATTGAATTGAAAATTATTTAAATTTCAATTACTTATTTTGTTAGAAATATGTGATTAATTTTAAAGTGAATATAACTATTAATTATTATTTTAATAGTATTAGTTATATATGAATATTATTCGAAAACGTTTATTAAAAATATAAATAAGTATTATACATATATTTATTACAAATATTAAAAATAAAAAAGAAATGAGGTCAACCTAGAAAAATTGATAGATTTCTATCACTTTTATTATAAGTCTAAATGGTGACTAAGGTAAAATAAAATAATAAAAAAAGGGTGATTATCAACTTGAAAATCAGCAGGAATATTTGGTTCACCAATATGTAAAATTTAGTAGGTAAATGAATTTGGATCTGTTGAGATATTTGAAATTATGTATGCATAATTTTAGGCTAAAAATATATATTCCTATTTTTTATATGATTTTTCTTCCTATTTTGTATCCTCTAATTTAGTATATATACATATTAGCTTGAGAGAATAATCAAACTGAGAATTTCAGTTTTCACCATATTTTATCTTTTCTTCTTTCTCTAAATTTCTTATGGCATCAGAACCCTAGTGGTTCCACCGATTCTCTCTTCTTCTATATTGTTTCTGTCCATCACTACTGTTTACTAAATCCACTTCTGTCTGCTCACTTTCTCTTCTCACCACTACTCGTGACGCATTTTTTATCAGAAGAGTCGCCTTATTTTCCGCTCATGTTGGTGACATCGTTTTCCTGTTCCGGCTTTATCCGATTTTCTGACTTCTAAAGCAGTCTCTGTTGCATCTGGTATTTCAGCTCCTTCAACAAATGTCCGATATTTCAGGTGCTCTCAAACCCTCTACCTCATCTATTTCTAATTCTCCAGCCATCACTACTGTCAAACTACAAGGCAGTGATAATTATGTTTCATGGGCGACGTCTGTTGAATTGTAGTTTATGAGATAAGGATATAGTGATCACTTAGAAAAAAATGCCACTGAAATTGATGAAAAGACTAAGGTTGTACGGATTAAAATTGATACGCAATTATGCAATTTATTGTGGCATTCTTTGGAGCTAAAATTATTGACCCTTTTTCAGTCTTGCAAAATATGTTACAAAGTTTGGACTAAGGCTTAGACATTGTATACTAATGATATTCAACGTATTTATAAAGCTGTGTCTTACCTTATCCATTTGCAGCAAAGCTTTCAAGATATGATTACTTATCTAGGCCAAATTGAAACGTTGAAAGATGAATTTAATTCTCTCGTGCCTTTTTCTGAAATCATTACTAAGCAGGAAGCCCAACAAGACAAATTTTTTATGGTGATAACCTTGATAGGACTTCAGGCAACTTTGGCTTCGGTATAAGATCAAATCCTTACAAATCCAGTCATTTCTACTCTAAAGGAAGTATTTGCGCGATTACTTTGTATCTCCTAAACCAAGACTGAAACTGAGTCATATGTACTAGCCATATAGAAACATAGGCAGCAGAGAGATAATAGAAAAGGAAAAAGCTCCAAATTTCATTGTACTTACTACGATAAAAGGGATCACACTCGTGACACTTGTTGGATCTTTCATGGTCGACCACCAAAGAATATTCAGTCTAGTTAATCTGCTGCTCATATGATTCAAGGAGATGGGATCCTACCTCTACCAACTACACAAATTCAAAGGTCTAATTTAGTTATATTGACTGGTGATGATTATGATGAATATTTAAGGTATCAAGCATTGAAACAGCAGTCATCTTCTTCTATGGTCTATGTTGCTTGACCTGGTAATTCTTTTGCTTGCCTAACACAATCTTCATCAAGTGGATCTTACATCTTTGATTCTAGTGCCTCTAACCACATCTATAGTAATAAAAATATTTTCTCTACTTTCCACTCTCTATCTATTCCATCTACAGTTACCTTGGCTAATAGATCTCAAACATTAATTAAAGAAGTAGAAGAAAGTAAACATGCCTCTCCTATTCCTTTAGTTTTTGTCTTATATGCACTAGAATGTCCCTACAATTTAATTTCCATTAGTAAACTTTCCAAACAATTTAACTGTAGAGTTATCTTTGATTCTCATTCTGTTTCTATGGAAGACTGGAGTACAGGGAAGATGATTGGCGAAGGGCATGTGTCGAATGGATTACACTATCGTACTTGTCCTGCAATATCTACCGCCTTTACCTCTACTCCTTTAGTTGATCTTCTGCATAATCGCCTGGGTCATCCTAGTCTTTCCAAATTTCAAAAGATGGTTCCTGGTGTTTCAAAACTGTCTTCCATTAAATGCGAGTCATGTCATGTCAGCTTGGAAAACTTACTCATAATTCTATTCCTAAGAGATTAAATAATATAGCTTCTTTTATATTTGATATTATTCATTCTGATATATGGGGTTCAAGCCGTGTCAGTACAAACTTGGGTTTTCAATACTTTGTTACTTTCATTGATGACTATTCTCATTATATTTGGTTATTTTTAATAAAAATCTAGATCTGAGTTGTTTGCTATTTTTTAAAACTTTTGTGTTGAAATTCAGAATCAATTTGGAGTTTCAATTAAAGTTTTACGTAGCGACAATACACAAGAACATATGTCTCTTCCTTTTCAAGAATTCATGGCTTCTCGGGGAATTCTTCACCGATCTTCTTGTGCATATACCCCTCAATAAAATGGCGTAGCTGAAAGGAAGAATAGACACCTCATTGAAACAACCCGAACAATGCTTATCCATCATCATGTTCCATTTTATTTTTGGGGAGATGTTGTCCTAACTGCATGTTATCTAATCAATCAAATGCCCTTATCAGTTTTGCAAAATCAAAGTCCTCATTCTATTTTATTCCCAAGACAACTATTTTACCCTCTCTCTACTCGCGTGTTTGGTTACACTTGTTTTGTTCATAATCATACTCCTAGTAAGGATAAGCTTTATTCTAAAGCTATTAAATGTGTGTTCCTAGGATATTCTCGCCTACACAAAGGTTACAAATGCTATGATCAAACAACTAATAAATATTTTATCTCAGCAAATGTACCCTTTTTGGTCCAATGAAATTAATTTCTGATAATCAAGCAGCCTTACATATTGCTTCAAATCCGGTCTTCCATGAAAGAACAAAACACATTGAGATAGATTGTCATTTTGTCAAACAAAAGATCGAATTTAGTTGTATTGCCACTAGTTTTGTGAATTCAAATGATCAATTGGCAGACATTCTTACTAAAACTCTAAGAAGACCCCGGATTGAATATATATGCAACAAGATAGGAGCATATGATATATATGCTCTACCTTGAAGGGGAGTGTTGAGATATTTGAAATTATGTGTGCATAATTCTAGGGTAAAAATATGTGTTTATATTTTTCTTCCTATTTTGTATATGATTTTTATTCATATTTTGTATATGGTTTGTATTCCTATTTTGTATCCTCCAATTTAGTATATATGTCCATTAGCTTGAGGGAATAATCAAGCTAAGAATTTCAGTCTTCACCATATTTTTTCTTTTCTTCTTTCTCTAAATTTCTCAGGATCTAACTCTTTCCAAAAGCTAGCTCAATGGTATATGATTGTATATGCTGTTATAAACTTTATTAATTTTTCCATCCCACACAATATGGGATCCAACACTTCCGTCTCATGCCTAGACCCATTGTAGGGATGCAACACAGCAGAGGATCATCTGAAGCATGAAAGTATAGCGGGTTGTATTATTCATAAACTATGACTCTGATACCATGTAAAATTTGGTGAGTAAATAGACTTGAACCTAACTCTTCCTAAAAGCTAGCTCAATATTAGAAGATTGTCCATGTCATTATAAACTCTATTACTCTATCCATCCCACCCGATGTATCAGAGCAGGTTTTCTATTGAAGAATTTCATTGAATTTGTGTTATAGAGTCATAAACCAGTATTGAGATCAAATCAAGGTGAAGCCATGGATGAAAACTGAAGAAACTACGATCGAAGACAAAAGATGAATAGTGGTGATCCATTACATCTTCAGTTGTTTGATAGCCCAGACATAGTGCTTGTATCAAATTTGTTAAATGGAAACAATTAGCTCACATAGAGGTGTTCAATTAAAATAGCATTGAGAGCAAAGAATAAGCCGTTCATAGAAGGAAATGTGATCATTCTAGATGAAGGCACATATTAGTTTGAACAATGGCTTAAGGTTGATTCAATGGTCACATCTTGGCTGTTGAATGCAATGAACAAAGAAATAGCAAAAGCATTTATCTACACTACTTTAGCTGGGGATCTATGGATAAAAATATAAAAAAAATTTGAAGATTGCAATGGTCCTCAATTGTACCAATTACAGAGGGAAATAATGTCTATGAAGCAAGGAAATATGAGTGTTAACACTTGCTACACAAAACTAAGAAAACTATGGGATGAGTTAAATATGTTAAGCCCTACACCTCACTGTGTATATGAAAAATGTGATTATGGAGCCAGTAGAGTTATAGAGGAGACATCCTCTTTAAATAAGTTGATGCAATTTCTTATGGGCTTAATGAGAGCTTTGAACATGCAAAGAATCACATTTTTATGTTGGAACCGTTGCCCTTTATAAGTAAAGCTCACTCCATGGTGCTAAGGGTTGAAAAACATAAATTTGAGCACATGAATCTGGATGAAGAAGTTAGATTTATTTTATATCTAATTATGGTTTTGAGCTCATTAATTGAGAAATAAAGATATATTAAAAAATAAAGAGCCTTAAGAATCTAATCAATTCTTTATTTAGGCAAGACTTCATTAATTAATTTAGTATTGATAATTAATATGGACTATATAATAATATGGTTATGATGGACGGCCCATGATTATTATATTAAGTGGGTTAAGTCTATCTTATTACTGACTCTCAACCCCGATATAAAGTTGGATAGAGATAAAGAAAAAAGATAAAGTTCAAGAATTTCATCATTCTGAGTCAAGAAACAAAAGAAGTTTCTGGTACAAACTCATTCAGATCATTCCTATCACGATAGAATCGGCAAAATCAGGTTCTTTTCTACGTTTTCTATCTCGATTAAAATTGTTTTATGCTATAAATTTTATGTTTTGGATCATGGGAATACGTTTGGCTAAATTGATTTTATATCATGTGGTATCAAAGCTAAATTACATATTTTTAGAGTCATTTTCATATTTTTCTCATTGAGTTAAAGAGAAAAACTCGAGTTTAATTGAGTTTTGGAGTGAAAATGTGATTTGATGATTGATTTCGCGAAAATCTCACTGAAAAATTGCAGAAAACAGGATTGGGTTTGGGGAAGAAGCTATCGCATAAGAGTGCACTGCTGTGTCAGGCGCGTGCAGAGCACGTGTGTGGCACCTGCCCCACTTTCTCGATTTTTGCGTTCCTGCCTTTATTTTTCCGGTTTTTTCAAGATTTTGCCCTTAAAGTTTCTGAATTTTTCAATTAAGTCCCTATATGGTTATTTTTCACTCTTGGAGACCTTTTTTCGTCCGGTTTTGATCTGAATTAATTTAAAAAATTCTAAATTAATTTTTAAAAGCCATATTTGAAAAAAATTGTGACATTTTAAGAGATAAATTATTTTTTTATCTCATAATATTTAATTTATACATTAGCATAAAATTGTCACATCTAGAAATTAATTTTTCTCAATTAAAATTGACAATGTAACTAATTAAATTATTGTGAATATAATATTTCAAGACATTTAGCCTCATGTCCATAAAGAATGAAAATTATGTTATTAAGCTATTTCAAGGCAAAAAATAAGTTGTATCTCGGTATAAGAATTTTTTTTAAAATTAATTGAAATATTGTTACCAAAGCTGCCATTTTAACTAAGATTTTAAGAAATATTCAATCTTATATATTTTAGGAATATCTCAGATTTAATTTATAATTATTCAGTCCAAATGTGTTTATTATAAATTAAATTTAAAGATGAAAAATATAAGACATATGATTGGGAATGAGCTGGTACAACTAGTTTATACATCCAAATATGGTAAATTTGCAAGTATTTAGTAAACTCTCATATCGTGCTTATATTGAGAATTTTCTGTTGCATGTTATATATTTTGCCCAAAGGTGTTTATATAATGATGCGCTGAAATTTTTGGATTAATACTCTTCTATAGCTTTGAATATTATTATTATCTTGTACTAAAATGTTACATTATTGATTTTTTCAATCATCTTCTCAGTTAACAATAATATAGTGACTATTAAAATACTAACTGACTCTAATTATAAAATATGGAAGCAAGACGTGGAATTAGCTATGGAATTGACAAATATTGATATTGTTATGACAAATCTCAAGCCAACTGACATGACTACTGAGAGTTTAGCTGTTGACAAAGAGCTACATCAACATGGTACAAAATGAACCGCATGTGTTATTTGACCATAAAAATGTCAATTCCAGAGCACTTGTTAAATGGTTTGCTGGAGACTCATATGGTAAAAGAGTTTCTGACTGCAATGTCTCAACGTTATCAGGTATCCATCAATGCTGAGATCGATACCCTTTTGAAGCAGCTATACTCCATGAAGTATAATGGAGTAAGAGGTGTCAGGGAATACATTTTCACCATGGTCCACACACAAAATAAGCTATAGAACATTGGCATAATTTTTCCAAATGCTTGTATCAAGCTCTTAATACTCTATCACTAGAGTTTAGGACGCTTATTACTGCATACAACTTGAGCGAAAATTCATGGACAGTTAATGCTTTCATTGCCATATATGTAGCTGAGGAAGAAAAGCTAAAGGCGGGTCAGATTAGTATTGCGCTTCTTATATCAGGTTCTTAGTAGAAAGGCAAAAGAAAAGATAAGAAAGCTAAACTTAATGCACCTAGTTTTGATAAAGAGTATGCCCGATCTGGTGTTGTGGGTATTGATAAAACTTTTATAAAAAAGGAACATAAATGTTTCTTTTGTAAAAAGAAAGGTTATAAAAAGTAGGATTGTCTAAAATACAAAGTTTGGTTAGAAAAACGTGAGCTTGCATGAATTCATAAATAAGAGGAAACCAAATAAAGAAGAGTCAATGCTTATGGTTGGCAACAATGACACAGTGAAAGTTCTTTTTATTGGTAGTGTCAGTTTAAATCTAAACATTAGTCGCTTTTTGAAAAAAATTTTATACATACTGTCATTTAGGCGGAACTTGATATTAGTATCTAAATTAGACAAAATTAGTTATGCTTTTGTATTTAAAGATGCAGTTGTAAATATAACTTTTGATTCAAAAGCAATTGGCTGTTGCTTTTTGTCATATGGTCTGTATCAATTATGTTTGAGTTCAAATGAGATTTATTCCAAATCTTATATTGTTCATGTTGCTAAAAGACCTCTAATAAAGGATAAGTCTTCTATGTTGTGGCATAAAAGGCTTGGCCACATTTCTAAGGAAATGGTAGAAAGGCTAATCAAGGATAATATCCAGCATGCCCTTGACTTCAGTGACCTAGAAACATATATTGATTATTGTAGGGGCAAACTGATCAAGATTAAAAAGAAGAGATATATTCGGAGTTCAGATCTCTTAGAGATAATCCATATATATATATATATAGACCTTACTCACCCACAATATGCAATAATAAGTATTTCATAACATTCATTAATGATTTTTCCCGATATGGATAACTGTACTTAAAGAAAAGTTTGAATCTCTTGATAAATTCAAGATTTTTAATATTGGAATTAGGAAATAGCTGGAAAAAGTTGTCAAGATTATTAGATTTGATCAAGATGGAGAGTATTATGGCAAATCCAGTGTTGCAGGACCGACAAAAGGTCCTTTTGTCAAATACTTTGAGGACTGTAGAATAGTAACTCAGTTTACTATGCCCGGTAAACTTGAACAGAATGGTGTGGCCGAAAGGCAGAATCGCACCTTAAATGAAATGACAAGGAACATGATGTCAATGTCAAATCTCTTAGACTTTTTATGGGGTAAGGCTATGAAAACGGTATTATATATCCTCAATAGAGTCCCTAATAAGTATATGGCTAAAATGTCGTTTGAGTTGTGGACTAGAAGGAACCCTAGCTTGAATCATTTTCGAGTTTAGGGTTGTCCTTCAAATGGATGCCTTTACAATCCTATTGAGGGTAAATTGCATTATATATCTATTTATTGCTATTTTATAGGGTATCCAGATCATTCTAAAGACTACAAATTCTATTGTAGAGAAGAGGGTTCTAAAATTGTGGAATCACAAATAGCTAAATTTTTAGAATTTGATGTAGCTGATGCGGGTGATCACTTTGATATCACAAGATAGGAAAAGCAGACTGAGGTTATATATATTCCTATACCCAAGCAACTTGCAATGTTGGATCCTACACCTATGATTGATCCAATTCAAGAGGAGCCTATACAATTAAATGAGGCTTCATCATTATAGGATACAGTTGCACAAGGGAAAGGAAACCTGCTATTTTCTCTAACTATGTGATCTATACAGGAGATTATGACATTGGTCATATTACTGATCCTACACCTTTTGAAGAAGCTATTTCTAGTTCCCAATCTAATATGTGGTGGGATGTAATGAGAGATAAAATGCAATTTATGAATTGTAGTGAGATGTAGGAGCTTGTTAAATTACCTGAAGGTTGTAGACATATCGATTGTAAATGGCTCTATAAGACCAAAAAGGACTCTAAAGGGAATATAAAAAGGTTTAAATCCAGATTAGTTGCTAAAGGATTTACTTAGAGAGGAGGAATTGCTTATAATGAAACTTTTTTCTCATGTATCCTCGAAGGATACATTTAAAGCAATCATGGCACTAGTAACTCATTTTGGTCTGGAGCTACATAAGATGGATATTAAAACCATATTACTGAATAGACAATTGAATGAAGAGGTCAATATGGAACAACCTGAGTGGTTTCAGGAAGATGGTAAGGACCATCTTATGTGTAGACTCAAAAAGTCTATTTATGGTCTAAAACAAGCCTTACGACAATGGTACCTAAAATTTGATGGTATGATCACCTCTTTGGGTTTTGTCGAGAGTAAAGTTGATAGATGTATATATCTCAAGATCAGTGGGAGTAGGTAAATCTTTCTGATACTGTATATTGATGATATAATGCTTAAAAGCAATGATTTAAGAACACTGCATGAGGTAAAGTAGTTGTTATCTAAATATTTTTATATGAAAAATCTTGAAGAAGCATCTTTTGTCCTTGGAATTGAAATCTATAGGGATAAATCTAAAAACCTTTTAGGCCTCTATCAGAAAGCATACATTAAGTGAATATTGAAAAGATTCAATATGCAAGATTGTAAGTATTGGGATGTGTCAATTGCTAAAGGAGATAAATTGAGCCTAACATAGTCTTCCAAGAATGAAGTTGAGAGAGAATCAATGAAAGTAGTGCCATATGCTAGTGCGGTAGGAAGCTTGATATATGCTCAAGTGTGTTCTAGACCGAACATTGTATTTGCAGTTGGTATTTTGGATAAATATTAATCTAATCCTGGAATGGACCATTGGACTGCGGCTAAAAAAGTTTTGAGATATCTCAAAGGGACTAAGGAGAATCAATGAAAGTAGTGCCATATGCTAGTGTGGTAGGAAGCTTGATGTATGTTTAAGTGTGCACTAGACCGAACATTGCATTTGCAGTTGGTATTCTAGATAGATATAAATATAATCCTGGAATGAACCATTGGACTGCGACTAAAAGAGTTTTGAGATACCTCAAAGGGACCAGCGATTACATCTTGACATATAGAAAGGTTGAAAATCTTGAGTTAGTTGGTTACACTGACTCAGATTTTGCTAACTATTCTGATGATAGAAAATTCCACGTCAAGCTACATTTTTATATTAACTGGTGGGACTGTATCTTAGAAAAGTCTTAAACAATCCTTAATCTCATCTTCTATGATGCAAGCTAAGTTCGTAACATATTATGGTGCAGCTGTACAAGCTGTTTGGCTACGAAATTTCATTGTAGAAATGTCAATTATTGATTCCATTGATAGGCTCATAAAGTTGTATTGTGATAATTTACTAGCTGTGTTGTTTGTAAAAAAAACAATAAGAATATCACTGGATCTAAGAATATGGAAGTCAAATATTTGACATTAAAAAAGCTAGTGAAGAAGGGTGAAGTTCAAATAAAGCATACTGGTGCATATGATATGATAGTTGATTCATTTACTAAGGATATTCGACCCAATAATTTTTAGAGACATATCATTAATATGGGTCTAAAGTTGACTTTTGATGCATTGGATTAGTGGAAGACTTTCTTGTTGCTCAATTATTTTGGTTGGTACTTTATACATTGGTATAATGTACTTTTGTTAAATTGATGATCATCAATGCAGTATGTATATATTTTTATTGGAAAATATTTGATGGTATAGTTTCAATAGAAAATATTTGATATTGTATTTTCATAGAAAATATTAAAGATTATATTTTTATTAGAAAATATAATGTGATGTATATCATATCTGATTAATTAAAGTCTTAAGATTAGTGTTATCTTAAGCAAAGGCTTAGGACATTAAAGTTTATAGTTTTGGTTGTATGTATTATGACACAAAGAATCGTACGATATAAATCTTTTAAGACATACATAAATTTCTTTTGAAGTCATAAAAGATTTATTATGCATACATGTGTTGTATTTAGACAAGAAATCATTGACTGATAAGAAAATCAACATATAAAGTTTGATCATAAAATGAGTGTTGACTAATCTTGCCATATTCTTGAATAATATAGTTTTCGTCATGATTCTTTACCAATGATTTTATTGAATCGAGTAGGAATGATAAGTCTTTTGTAATAAATTTTCAATTAATTAGCCCAAAAGGGAGAATGATAGATATATTTTATATCTAATTATAGTTGTGGGCTCATTAATTGAGAAATAAATATATATTACAAAATAAATGGTCTTAAAAATCTAATCAATTATTTATTTAGGCAAAATTTCATTAATTAATTTAGTATGGATAATTAATGTGTGTTAGATAATAATATGAGTGTGATGAACGACTCATGATTATTATATTAAGTGGACTAAGTCTTTCTTATTATTAACTTTCACTCATATATAAAGTTGGATATAGATAAAGGAAAATTATAAGATTCAGGAATTTCATTATTATGAGTCAGGAAACAAGAGAAGTTTTTGATATAAACTCATTCAGATCATTCCTGTCACGATGAAATTAGCGAAATCGTGTTTTTTTCCGCATCATTTATCTCAATTAAACTTATTTTGTACTCTAAATTTCATGTTTTATATTCTGAAAATAAGTTTGGCTAAATTGATTTTATATCAAAAAGAGCAAAAGGAGCAGTGATGATGGCAAAATCTATACATAATGAGAAACAAAGTTATGGGAAAAGCCAAAATAAAAGAAGAGATAACGAAATTGAAGACAAAGTTTGTGAATATTGCAAGAAGCCTGGGCATTTCAAAGAAACTTGTTTCAAATTGAATGGTTCCTGAATGATACGTAGAGTTAAAAGAAAAAAAGATAGTTCAATGATAAAGAATTGTTTATACTATTATAAACTCTATTAATT
>CATIWF010226604.1:0-15927 GCA_949630135.1 Balakata baccata
CAAGCTATTTCCAAAGTATACCAAATGTATTCTGAATGTATACCCCCAAGGCTCCATAAATGAACTATAAGAATCAATTCTAAGGCTCCATAAGGAATAATACAGGTCAAACAACACTTTAAACAATCTATTAATAATCAATTCTTCTTTTTCTTCTTTTGTTCTTTTCTGATGAAAATTGAACTAGGATATGTCCAAAATATATTAAATGTATTCCAGAGATATACTGTCTACTCACTATTTGGGGTGACTTTAAAATTTTGGTACTATTGTAATTATTTTCGCGTGTTTTCGATAAAATTGAAAAAAAAAACTTTAATCGCCGATAATTATGTAATTATTTACTCTTTTTTTTTTCATTTTTTTGCAAAATTCCCTATATATTTTCATGAGATTTTTACAAAGATGAAAAAAAAAAAAGCGCTAAAACATTTACAAAAGTATTCTCTCTTAAAAATTTTTCTAAAAATCTTAAAAGCGCTAAATTTTTTTTCAAAAATGTGAAAAGTGGCTTAAAATGTTACAAAAATGCTAAAATTCAATATTTACCTAAAATTTACTATAAAATTAATGAAACTTATAGTTATATAAGGTTTTTACTCAAAATTTACCTAAATTTTAAATAAAATTTACTAAAAGATTAATGAAAATTGAAATTACTCAAAATTTACCCAAAGTTTATCAAATTTTTACCAAAAATGTACCTAAGGTTTACATAAAATTTATCCAAAGTTTACCAAATCCACTCAAGGTTTACTAAAAAATTAGTGAAAATTGAAGTTTTCTAAGGTTTACCCTATGTTCACTCAATCTCTCAACTGAAAATTACAAAAGATTTAACTAAGATTTACCAAAGTAAATAACTTTAATTAAGTTAATTGAATATAAGTTTACATATTTTCATTGGTAATTAAGGTTTACCCAATATTTACTTTAGTAATTAAGTTAATTAAATACAAGTTTACATCTTTTTGATAAATAAATTAATTAAATAATAATTAAAAATAAATAAATGAATAAAATAACCGATAACTATGCAAGTTAATGAAATTCTTAATCCACATTTAAAAAAAGACTATTTTCTTTATCAATTGAATAAAAATTTGTGCTAAATATATAGTGATTTTATATCTGAAAAAAATCGTTAAAAATGAAATAAAAACAGTGGCAATTAAAAATGGAAAAACGTTGGTAAAATTGAAAAAAAGAAAATAACAATCGTATTCGGTGATGTTTCCTCTATTTTCATTGGGCTCAGTGTGGGCTTGCCTAAAAATGTTAGGCCCATTTACAATGTCCATTGATTTAATATCCGGGTTTGAGCTCTTACCCATGATTCTGTTTTGTTGTTGCTTCCTTCTGTACCAGGGTGGGTGTAACACTGTAACCTAAATCTCTCTGCACAATCAAGAATAGAAGATAACAAGAGAAACTGACGCAATAATGGCGGCGGAAGAAGCCCAAAAATCATCAGCACCAACATTGGAAGAAACCGCAAATTTAAAGACGCAAGATGATGTTAACGATGATGAGGCGGAGGAAGGAGAGATACTGGATAATGAGGAATCTTCAAGCAATAAATCGAGCGCTGAGGCTTACCAGCCGCATCCTCTTGAGCACCAATGGACGTTTTGGTTCCATAATCCATTTGCCAAATCCAAGCAAGCCACCTGGGGAAGCTCTATGCGTCCCTTCTCTACTTTCGCAACAGTTGAAGAGTTTTGGAGGTGATTTCCTTCCCTTCTCTTTCGTTTTGATTGCTTTTTTTGTTGATCTTTTTTTTAGGAGTGAGATTTATTTAGGCTTTTTTTTTTGGCTTTCCTTGTCTTAGTTTATTTAATCTATTGTTTTGTCGATGATTGAATTGATGAAAGGTAAGGAAACGGAATTGAGACTCAAAAGAGGTTGGATTTTATCAATGGCGAAGTAAAAATTTGTCTTAATCTTGGGGGACATAAAAATCAGGTGGACTTTGTTTTTCGCATTTGGTCTTCTACTTCATGATATCTGATCCTTGTTTTCAAGGGAAGCAACGGGAGTTAAAATGTGCATGATGGGCTTTGAGAAAAGGAATGAGAAAAAGAATGGACACTTTTGCTTTAATGAAAATTATAATTTTTTTTTTCTGGAGTGGAACTGGAACACTAGTTAACAAAAAAGATTTGGTTGCAGTTCTAAGTTGTATTGGATGAGTTATAATGGATTTGGTAGTTATTTTGGATAATCAGGTTTTTAAATGATTTAAAGGTTTGATTTTATTTTTCTTGATTTTCTTGAATAATCAATGATGGATAGGTCAAATGTGTTCATCAGTGTCAGTACAAAATACTCCTAGTTGGAGCCATAGTATTCTCTGCCCAGTTCTCATTAGAGAACATGGAGAGTTCAAGTCATTAATTTCTAAGTGCTTTGAAGGAGCCAGTATTTTGATCCTTACTTATGTCTCCATTTGATTAATGAGAACAATATGAGGCTTTAATTTTAATGTGTACTATTTCTTCTAAGACTGATGGATATGAAGTAAGACCAGAAAACGAAGAACGTGTCCTCGTGTGTGTGTGTGTGTGTGTGTGTGTGTGTGTGGTAATATGTGAATTTGCGAAATTCCAGTTGCTGTTGTCTCTGTCTTTCACTTTATTAAGTTGAGCATTGCTTATAGCAATTTTAAATGTGTGGATGTATGTAATTTTCAATTAATTAGAAGCATACATTTGTATAATTGGATATGCATTTTGAGACATTTTATCAAATTTATTATTTCAAGTATAATGTAATTTATTATGTGGAAGGAGGATATATATGTTCCCTATATAAACAATTTTCCATCTGTGTAATTGTGATCGTGAATATAAAATGCAATTTTGGTGGACTATAACAGTAAATTCTGGTGTATGTAGTTATTTGTTATCATAAATTGTACCTCCTTTAAACTATTTCACAATATCACTTCAATATTTTTCATTTGAAAATAGAAGCATGCGTTTCCTTTAGGTTTTATGAGGATTTGTTTACACAACAATTTACATCTAACTGAACTCGAACCTCATCAATACGAATTATCTGTTCATCTGATATGAAGATGAATCTAACAAGTTCATGCATGAAAATTATTCTGTATGCAGTGTTTACAATAATATACATAATCCAAGCAAGCTGGCTCCAGGGGCTGACTTCCATTGTTTCAAATATAAGATTGAACCAAAATGGGAGGACCCTGTTTGTGCTAATGGAGGGAAGTGGACTGTAACCTTTTCTAAAGGGAAATCTGACACCTGTTGGTTGTACACGGTATGTTTAAATGCTTTTAAGGGCTACTACTTAACACTACCCACTAATATGTGATTAGACTTTTTATTTTCTTGAATTATTTGTGTTAGTTGCTGGCTATGATTGGAGAGCAGTTTGATCATGGAGATGAAATATGCGGAGCAGTCGTTAGTGTCCGGGCTAGGCAGGAAAAGATAGCGCTTTGGACCAAAAATGCTTCAAATGAAGCTGCTCAGGTAAAAATGCTTTGTGCAAATTTAGTGAACACAGAAAATTACTAAATTTATGTTCGTGTCCTTAAACTTAGTTATATATTGCGGACGCTCTTAATGCATAATTATGCACCTACAACTTAACAGTTCTTTGGAGAAGTGCAATATCGTTATTGTGCTCTCAAGGGACAATTGTGATTATGCCCCCTCATTTAGGGTTGTTTTAGATTACAGTAGGATGTTAAAAAAATTTTAATTTTTTTATATAATTGACTGGTTTTTTTAAAATTTTTATAAACCGTTTTTTTCAAAATTTTTCCGTTTTTCTCCAAAAACAGTTTTTAAAATTAAAAAAATTATTTTTTTTTTTCACAAAAGCGTTTTCCCCAAACAAACAAGGTTGATAAGCAAGGTGAGAAGCAGATAAACAGCTTTTGCTGACAGAAGCAATTATTTACACGTTAATCAGTGGAAGAGTAGATGTATGTTATGTATTTTAATGCTGTGGATACTAGTCGCTGCTAGAAAAGTGATGAAATCCAATCGATTAATGATTCTACTTTATTGTGAGTTGTGAGTCAGACTAGATATGCATTCTGACATAACTATTTCTTTTGTAGCTGAGCATCGGAAAGCAATGGAAAGAGTTTCTTGATTACAAGGACAATATTGGGTTTATATTTCATGTAAGGATACAATGTTTGATGCTTGTATTTATTGTGTGTTCCAAGATAAGAGATGCTAAGGTTATGCTTGGTCTTTTTCAGGATGATGCCAAGAAGCACGACAGAGGTGCCAAGAATCGCTACACGATATGAGTTGTACAGTCTCTTCGGACAGCTGAGGTTATGATAACCCTTTCATCACCACAAAACCTCAATGGGATAGCAGAACATCTTGTAACTGCTTAATCTTTGAACATCTGATGAATGCTTACTAGCTTTTTGCCTCTTACCACAGGGATTTTAAAGATAAGAAAACTCGTTCCCTCTTGTTATCCGTTGCTTTATCTCAAAATACTTCATCCAAGTAGTATACGAAATGGTTAACATGCATTAAGTTGGTAGGCTCAAATGCGTTGATGAGGGGCAGTGCAGTACAACTTGAAACCAACGCTGATTTCAGTTTTTACAATTCAGTTAACCGTCGGCCTTTGAGCACATCTTGTTCACTTGATTAAAAAAAAAAATAACATTTAATCGTTACAGTATGATTTTGAGTAAAGAATTTCCGTTCTGTTTTGGCGACATGAAAAGTTACTAAGAGGTTTCTGCTTCAACTATCTACATAGGCTTACGCCCCTCCCTGCCAAAAGCTACTAACAGACAAAGGAAAAGGAGTTCTAACTATTTTTAGTCCATCAATACTCATTACAACATCTCTCCTTCCTCTTGGCCCCCATTTAATATCTCATCCACCTCCCAAATATCATCTTTTATGAAGAGACCCAACCGCTCCAGTGGGCTTCCAAAGGGAGAACCTTCTCTCTCTCTCTTTTCCACTTGAGCAGCTCCTTTGCCCCTAAAGCTGAAACTGTAGGATAGAGAACCACCACTAAGCCTCTCAAGTTCTTTTAGAAACTCCAGATTCTGATCGATGTCAGCAGTTTTTTCCATCTTAATACACGCAATCAAGAGCATCACATTAGACTACCATTTATGTGAACGATAAAGTAACCAAACCTATTACAAACTTTACAAGACAAGAGTAGTTGGTAAAAGGTAAACCTTCTGCAATGCAACTCGAGCAGCTTCTCTCTCTTTCTCCCTTTGTTTTTTCAATTCTAGTTCTTCCTTCTTCCGAGAGGCAACTTGTGCAGCTCTGATTTGAGCTTCAATCCAAGCCTTCTCTGTAGTATAAAATTAAAATTATGAGAATTTTGCACACACTGAGATCAATATGAATCATGGCACAAACAAATAGGATATAAAAGCGTAAACCTTATAATTAGACAACTGCAAACCCTCAATTATTTTGTTACAGCCACCCCATCAGAATGGTGTATCTATTAGCTATAGAAAATTAAATGGCTTATAAAAATTTGAAAACCCAATGAGAATCATCCAAAGCATACCAACAAGCCAAAAGGTAATTTCACGCAAATTTGTGTACTCCAGAAAATATGTAGCTACTGCAAGATTATATCACACAATACAATAGATGCCATATTTGGTGAAAGCGACTGGCCATTTCGCATAATTACATTTTGAACTATTTCTATATTTGGTGTAAGAAATTCATCAGACAAATTAACTATTTTACCAAATTAAACAGAAAAGCAACCTTAATAAATATTGAGATGCATATAGAGCTAGCAATTCGTATCATGTCCTATCGTATTGAGTCTTATTTCATGTCGTGTTTTATTTCGTATCGTGTCTTACTTCGTGACGTGTCTCGTATATTCATTATACTATACGAAATTATTTGACGTGGTCAACTAAATGTGTTTACATGTGTATACATACACAACATTAGACAATTATACATGAATATTAATAAAATTATACAAATAATGCTATATAATACTTATTTATATATGAAATATACTAATACAATTAATTTTAACATAAGTATTATAAATTTATTATATATAAATATTTAAAATATTATAATCGTGTTTAATCGTGTTTTAATAGATTAAGCAGATAAAATCTGTTTATAACACGGTTTTTTTCGTATCTTAATCGTATTGACACGATTATGATTCATATCTGTTAAGCTCAAACCCATATCCTTCTAAGTTCGTGTCGTTTAATTGTGTCGTGTTGCAAATTGCTAGCTCTAGATGTATATATCAGCTTAAATTATTGCTACAAATATATAAATACTATTCGACCCACACTCAAGTGCTCTAATTCATAGAGTTCATCTGGAACCTAGAACTCTACATCTACTTTCTGGAGTACAGCATATAAATTATTAATAGCAACTCTTATGACTTTATTTCCTCAAAATGTCACTAAAGATGCTTTTAATTGAATTTTTTTTTTTCAACTTTAAAGCAAGAAAGAAAAATTTCACATCCATGCATCCCACAACTCCATTTGAGCTGGAGACAAAGAACTAATAGGACAAAATAAAAAATTCTAGAAGAGAAAAAAAGAGAAGTTCTGCAGATCGGAGACAGAAACGGACAAGTAGGGCATAAAGAGTGGAACAGAAATAAACTACGCTGCACAATATAGCACCACATGCCATTCGTTATGCATATAATGCTATTTCAATCACCTTCTTGTTGCCTCCTTTCCAGTCTTTCCTTCTCCTGCCGCATCTTCACTGGATCAGCCTTATCGCCCTAGTAACAATCATAAACAATAGGGGCATTAATCATTGTATGTCTATAAAAAATCAAAACTGAACCCCTCACTGACATCTAGAAAGAAAAAGGAGGAAAAGTGAAGGGGCTTACATGATCCAGATGTGTCTTATGCTGTGCTTTCAAGATGGTGTCTGCAAAGCGATGCTTTAAAATTGCAGCACGAAGAGCCTTCGTTGGAGACAGCTGTACATCAAAAATTGGAGGTCTACATCCTAACAAGTAGAAGGAAAAATGAATTAACTTATATGCCAAATTGAGCAGCTGAAGTAAAGGGTTCAGCTAATAAGGGGTTTTTGGAATTACTGTTGAAAGTCCTAAAAGCAGATTTTGAATTTTTTTTATTTAATTGACTTGTTTTTTTAATTTTTTATAAACTGTCTTTTTCAAACCTATTTTGGAAAAAACATCTATTTACCTACTTCTATTAAAAGCAATTTTCAAAACTCAAGAAAAATTTAAAATAAATTTTTTTTTTTTTCTGAAAAACGTTTTTTCCAAACGCAATGTCAAACAAGGCCTAAGTGAGACAAACCAACCTTCTCTAGGAGTTGTATCTGTTGCAGGAGTCACAGTGTGCGAACCAGGGCATACATTTTCATCATCCAAAGCACTTACAGCCCCTTTACATAAATCCCAAAATCATCCAAACAATCAGGTCACCCTATACTTGGTAGCAGGGTCAACAGTAAAAGACAGCAGAAGATTTTCTCACCATCAGAATCTAAATCTGACTTGCTCATCTTTGATGTCAACATGCCTTTTCTCTCAAAATCCTACATTTGATCAGTATCATATCAGAGATATAGTTTGCGAAGCTATGAAAATGTACATAATAAAATATGTTGGAAACAAACATATGGAAATACCAGCTTGGAGGTATCAGTGCTAAATGAGTGATGATCTCTTCCTGAGGACCTCTCAGAAGATATATCTAAACAGCATGGGAAAAATTAAGCAAGATGGCTGAAAAAATGCTGAACTACAAAAATAACCTAAGAGAGAAAAGATCAAATAACAACCTGAGGCAGCATGGGTTGAATCACCATTAAGGTTGCATTGACAATCACTATGCCCACATGTAGCACATTTATCAGCTACTGGACTGGACGATGGCTTTATATTGACAGAGCCACAAGCATATCTACCACCACTACCAGTGCCTATAAGACACATTGGTAATTAGCTCAAATAACGAGCCATAAAGCAGAAACTGTACTCTGCCACTTCATACCTTTGAAAGAATTATGCTCTAAAGCCTTGCTTATGCAGTTTTCCACTGTTTTAGAAAATTTTACCTATGTGAAAGTGAAAAACATAAACTTCAATAACATATGAGCAGAATGCAACAAATTCACACAAATAATTTCTACATAAATGCATAGGCTTGCACATGTAAATGTGAGCCAAGAAAATATAATGATTTTCAGTAATTATTCTGATCAAATGAGGCCAACCAGCAGAAAATATCATAAATCTGAAAGGAACAACTTCTGCAGCTCTTACATTTGAAGAACTCCTTATTGCCTTATCGTAAGATGGTTTTGACCTCTTGGGTAGAACAGCATTGCGCAAAGGTGGTGTTTCAGGACAATTATGACTTGTATCACTAGTTTCCTTTGGCCTCACACTTGAAAACTTCCCACCACCAGATTTGGATGTTTCATGATTCCATTTTTCCCCTAGGGATTTCCACCTAGTCTCAAAAAACCCTTTCAATGTGTCTGCCATTTTGTGGACAAAATTTGTTGGAGGATTATACAGCATGGCATTTGTGAAAGTCAGTCTGACATCAGCCGCAAATTCTTCCATTGCAAAATACAGATTATTTTCCAGCTTAGACCTTATTGTTCCTAAATCCATGGGATTCGATATGATTGAAAAATAGTCAGGAATATTAAGTGCCACAGGATCCACCGGTTCCCTGAAAGCCCAACTGGATGAATGATTTATTAGTGATTTTAGAAGGGAAGAACATTGATGCTTCACACTACGATCCATCTTCTGCTTCTTCTGGGGCTGAAGCTCAACCATACCTGACAGCCCATGTTTATTGGAACCATGCAGTGTGGGTTTCCGCTTCATATTCTGAGTATCACATGTCTGAGAACGACATTTCTCAGACATATTACATACAGACTCACACGTCTTTATTGCAGAAACAACTTCTATTCTTTGGGAAGAAAACTTGATCTTCAACTTCTTTGGTACTACAGTCTCAGCAGCAATCATTCTGAGGATCTAGAAGAACACAAAGTACTGCCTTGAATTGATTTCCAGGTTTCAGAAACCATACAAAATTAACCTCTTTAAATGCAGAGACATTAAGCCAAGCAGTGCCCTGCCAAAAGAAAATCAGCATGCATAAAGCAACAAAATGTGGACAAGGTTCTACAATTTACACAAAATAAATACATAATATGCAAAAGAAGTATAATAAACTTAACATGAAAATATACATAGCAAGGGAAAAACCAGAAGAAATTGTAATATACTATTAATTGTCTAAAGATAGCTCCCAATGAGTTAGTTAACGTCAAAGGGAAAACGAAGATGACTTCTGCATAAAATCAAAATCCACGGGGACACCAAGAGCAACCATTAATGCAGATGCCACAAATATCAATTAACAAAACGCAAACTCTGGCCCGCATTAAGATGTTGGGACAGCTAAAATGTATCTAATAAAGACATCAAACTTAATTCAAATTTTAAATTTGTGTAAAAATTACCAGTAAATTTTTGGATGAAAGAAACTTAAAGCAAATTATTACATCTACTCAATTCTATATTAGCATTTCTAAACAGATCAAAATTTAATTTAACCCAATCTATTAGCCAAATTGCAAACATCATAAGCAAAATTTAAATTTTCAGAATTTCGAACTAAATAACAGGGGAAAAAATCAACTCAATAATGAAAAACCTGGGTTCAATTATCCCACCAATACTTTTGTAAAATTTTGTTTTGGTCAAACCAAATTTAAAAATTTAATGCTTCAACCACTCTAAATTTTCACAACAAAAAACAAAATACATATGAACTAAACCAAAGGACCACAAATCATCACACAGACCACCAGCTAAACCTAACAATCAAAATATCCATGGGCCACCAATAATTAACATGACAACCAATTGAAAATCAAAATTCAAGAAACACAATAGATTCTCCCTGTTACACTTATCACAATAGCCAAGCAAACAAAGCAAGAGATTAGAAATAAGCAAGTAAATACATAAAGCCATATAAGGGATTCAGGGTTTAGCAGAACAATTACGAAGACAGAACCGAAGGCCGTAGAAATACAGGTTCGCCCGATCCGAATACTGCACTGAAATAGAAGGCTAAAACGAAGAAACGAAGATCGGTTTGGCGGAAAGCTAACAGATAGAAACAAAGAAAGGGCAAAAAAAGGCAATAGAGGAGTAGGGTTTAGAGTGACAGGAAGCGTAAGCTTTCGTAGGGTTTCTGGCTCTCTTTCTCGCTCACTCTCTCTCTATCTATCCCTAACTCGCACATTGCCGCGAGCTAGACTTTGGTTTTATCATTGGAAAATCCGTGAGATCAACCGCGTACTGCCGGAATTACATTTCTGCCCCCACGAATGTTGATTAGTGAATTTCCTTGATTTTTCTTAGGATAAAGTTCAGAAACATATGGTAGTTTTTTTTTTTCTTTTTGAAGAAAAAAATGGTAGTTTTTTATTTCCATGCTTCTTGAAGAATGATTTGTGGTGATGGACAAAAAAAAAAAATGCTAAGGTACTTAATAAGTTATTATTCATTAGTAATATTTATTTTGAATAGCATATTACATTAATAGTACGATTATTTGAAGTAAGTTCTATATAATATTTTAATGTGAGAGTATATTAAAATAATTACTATACATATAGGATAAATGTTGTTTAAATCAAGGCAAAATACATTGTCAATCATATGTAATTTGTTTATTTTTATCATTTTGTTTTCTGGATCGATTTTTGGTTCAAATTGCTTTTTATATTTCATGGTAATTGTACAAATGGTATCTAATCTTATTATTTTGATACAATTTGATATTAAAATTTTTAATTATAACATATTGATACAAATAAAACCAGACAAATGAGCTTTTTTGCACACAGATTTTTAAAAATTAACCATTAACATAAAAACTAAAGACACATAATCACAGTAAAACAAACACACATGAAATAAAAAGCACAATATGTATCTTAAGAGATAAGTCTCTCACCCGATACTTAAAAGAAGCTTTGTCTTCAATGACTAAAATTAAAAAGAAAGGCAAGGTAAAAGAATACTCTCTTGAGATAAAACAAAAAGGTCATCACTTTGGTAGAGGGTAACGTTTAAGGAGTTGTTGAAGCTAAATAAAGTGGTGGGCCTAGGTCACCATCTTCATGCTTGTCGCATGCCTCAACGCAAAGTGGCTTTTGTGCCATCTTCGTGAATATGCCCACATTAGGAATCTTTATAAATATGTGGTATTGAATCGTTGGGTAATGGGTATTGTGGCATAATGAATAATTGGAGTTGAGAAATTGGTTTTAAGGAGATTGAGGCTAAGGTTTGGAATTAGGAGAAAAAGGAACAAGAAAAGAAAGAGAAGAAGAAAAAAGAGAGGGGGTAGTAGGGAAAGAACAGAAAAGCTAGGGTAGAAGAAAAATTTTACAAAAGAAAATATTATGGCACCCAAAAAAATAATAAAATAAAATAAAATATATGGGTTTGTCATAGTGTCTTATGCACGACAATGGCTTCCCTAAGTGCCAGTGTCACAAGTGTGAGATGCTCATTGCGTGTTTGTGACGAGCTGTTGATGTTCCCTTATTGCGCGCACTATGTGCTGCATGTGTAACAATGGCTTCAGATGCTTCGATGTCACATGAGCACGATGGGTATCGCGTGCTCGTGATGTTAGTGTGTAGCGATAGAAAGCCCTTGTTTCATCGTGCCTTCGTGATGCCTAGCACGCATGTGATAGCAGCTCAAGAGAAGCCATGAATCACAAGCATGCCATGGCCATCATGAGGTCATGACAACTCTATAGAAAAACATCTACACTTACCTTATTTGTCTTAGAAGCAATTTTGGATTGAGTGGAGCTCTAGGTATTGGTCAAAAGTAGAGATTTGAAATTTTTTTTAATTTGATTGAAACATGCAACCACACTTTGCATATTAACCTTGAGAATTTATCCATAACTTTTACAAATAATATTTTATAATATTTAATGATAGTATCCATTTGTTAAGATTATCCCATGATTTTAAGAACAAAATGGAAAAATAAAAGGTTAAGACAAACCTTTTAGAACCGAGTTCACCAAATATACAGATCAAGCAAAAAGGCCAAAAGTTTTGATTGTCTTTGATGAAACAGTATAAGATATAAGATCACTAAATTTCACCTTTTTTTATGCTCTCTACCTCTTAAGATAAAAATGCATTAATTGCAAGGCAAAGTGGCAAAATTGCATTAATGGCATAATGCAATGTGGCAAAATAATGAAGAAAGATGGTGGAAGAAAAATGACACATTAAATGTACATTAATTGCAAGGCAAGATTGTAAAATTTCATTAATGACATAATGCAATGTGGCAAAATAATGAAGAAAGATGATGGAAGAAGCAATGACACATTAAATGTAATGTTGAATTATGGAAATAAAGATTAATAATGCATTTTTATATGTGTTTATTTAGTATATAATTTATTGAGTAATTTTAATGTTTAATATAGGTTTTATTTTGATTTTAGATACTTAATATGTGTAATTTTGTGTTTTTAGGTTTGAGAAGGAGTTGGAAATCATTAGATGTCTTTTGGGTGTAAATTTGCATGAAAATGAGCAATTTTCTCGTCGCACAAGCAACGACCATCATGAACGCGATGCCTGAATGAACCTAGGAGAGTGAAGCTGTTGTCACGCATGCGACGGATTGTTTCCTACAGATTCGTGAATTACACTACACAAGAAAGAAATTGAGTTGGAATAGGAGACCTAGACCTATTTGGGATGATTTTATATTGTTTTGGAAGGGGAATAACTATTTTTAAGAGTTAGATATCAAGTAGGACTTTAGGAGATATAAATACATAATTTTAATTAGGATTTAGGGGAATCTAGCTAGCTACCATCTATTTTTACTTATATTTTTCTAGCAGACTATTTTTGCATCGAGGGAACTGATTTGTTTTAAGAGATTGGTCTTGCTATAGAGTGGAGTAATTGGTGATCATCCTTTTTTGAATCTTAGAGCGTGACTTATCTAGGAAGCATCTTCAGTTTTCTTCTTCTTTTTCTGTTATCTGCTGTAATGTGTAGTTTAGTATTCAACATGAACATGATCAGCATTATGGAGATGCTAGGCTAAACTTTTAAAGGGTGCTCAGTGAGCAAACCTTATCTTTGTGTGAACCTATTTTTATTTAGATGGAATGAATTTATGATTTTCTTTCAATTTCAATTGGGCTTATTTAATTTCTATATTTGATAATTGCCTGATCACCAATTATTAATATGGGAATGAAAATCTTAGAGTTTAATTATTAAGAACATCACCTTTAATTTAGCCTAAAAATTGGGCTGAACACTAGTTAAGTCATTGGTTTGATTAATTAGTGCTATAAGGCGAGAGCCATAAAATCTGAATTCATTGGGTTTAATTGTTGAAGGGAATGCAAAGTTAGGGGCTGCAAAACTGATTACCTGCGTTATTGGTTAATTCCATTAGTTTATTTGCTTTTCAATTAATTCTAGTATTTACTTAATTAATTCAATCATTAAAATTGGGATTAGAGTGTTTAGATTTAATTTGCTTATGTTTGTTGGTAATCTAGAGTTAATTTTGAATTTAAACCGAACAATTCCTTATGAGATCGATCTCGGGAGTGTCTTGTCAATCTACAATTGGTTCGTACACTTGTGAGTTAACATTTGAGTAACATCAAGTTTTTGGCGCCATTGTCAGGGAATTGTTGATTGAAGCCTTAGTTAATTAGCTTGCCAATGTGTTTTTAAATAGTTTATATTGTTTTATATATTTTTATTTTTGTTTTTGCTTTCATTTTATTTTAGTTATGCATTTTAGTTTTTGTTTAGATTGTTGATCTTGATTTTATGCCAAGTACTAGTAAGAAAGCTAAATCTAGTAAGTCATCCTCTCAAAGGCCCTACGAGCTTTAGTCCAAAACTCACATATCCAAGGAGCAGACTTTTGAAGAGAAAGAGGAATTAACTCAACCTCCTAAGCTTGCAATTGAAGAAGAAGAAGTGAAACAAATAGAAGAGCAGATGGAGGATCCACTAAGGGAAGCCGTTGCACAGAGACAACTAGCCATGAAGGATTATGCTAGACCAGTTATTGGCAATAATACTTCATGTATAGTTCTAGGAGAAGGAGCAAGGAATTATGAACTTAAAAATATTCATCACAATATGCTTCCTTCATTCTATGGGCTTCCAAATGAGGATCCATTCACTTTCATAAGAGAATTTTATGCCACTATCAGTACATTCCCTTTGAGTGGACTGAATGAAAATCAATTGAGCAAAAGTATGGATCATGACTCTCCCTCCTAATTCCTAAGGCTCTAGGGTGAGATGTACTAAAAATTTATGACCAAATTCTACTCTCATCTGAAAACTAGGGAATTTAGGACTGAAATCAGTAGTTTCTATAAAAGAAAGATTGAGTCATTCCATAAGGCATGGGAACAATTTAAAATGCTTCTATTTCAATGGCCCCACTATGGCTACTCCTTGCCTCTGACCAATAAATTCTTCTATGATGGTTTATCCCAACAATATCAATGTATGGTGGATAATGCAATTAGAAGAGCTATGGGAGAAAAGACAGCATAAGAGGTTTATGAGATCTTTGAAATGTTAGGAACCAATTCCTAGCAAAAAAAATGTGAGAGGGAAGAAAGTAGTTGTAAATGAAGTGTCTAATGACAATGAGTTAGTTTTACAAATAGTTGAGCTAACAAAACAAGTCCCTATATTGGTTAACATAAGGAATACACCCACAAATGAGGTATGTAGTATTTGTGGTATTTATGGACATGGAGCTAATATATGTCATTCTTTTGATTTTTTTGCAGGTACTAATTTGGAGCAAACAAATATGATGAGTTCTTTCCAACCAAAATAGCAAAGGGATAACCCATACTCACATACCTACAATTCTGGCTGGAGAAATCATTCCAACTTCTCTTGGAGAAACATGAATCATGACTCACCTACCTATCCCAATCAAAATCAATTTGCACCATCCAATACACCTAGGAAACCCTTCCTAGAAGAAACTCTAAACAATTTTATCATGGCTACTCAGGACAAGAATGAATGGACTGATAAGAGAATTGATTCCATCGAGGTGTCAGTTAAAAGACTGGAGATCCAAATTGGCCAGATTGTAGAGGTGGTTTAGGAAAATCAAAAAGGGAAGTTACCAAGCCAGATAGAGCAAGCAAAGTCAATCATTGTTATAAATAATGGTAAGATTTTAGGTGCTGAAGTTGATTTAGACACTGACTTGGTTAATTTTTCTCTTGCAGGCACACCTATAGGAATGAACCAAGAGTTGGAGTCACAGAGGGAGGACAAAAATGAGGCTACAGTTGGCATAAAGGAGGATGGAAAAAAGGGTCATACAGAACTTAAATTGCATAAGGCACCTAAGCCATATAGACCCCCAATTCCATTCCCTAATAGACTTAGGAAGCATAAAAAGGATACGAAGTCTGTTGATACTTTTGCAATGCTCTCTAAAATTGACATTAACTTGCCTCTCTTAGATGTTGTTAGGAAAATCCCCCCATATGCTCAATTCTTTAAGGAGCTGCTCTCAAGAAAGAAGCGATATGGGAAAAATGAGAAGATCATAGTGTCGGAGACAACTTGTGCAATCCTAGAACAACTCTTGCCTCAGAAATTGAAAGATCCTGGGAGCTTCATTATAGACATCATCTTAGGAGATAAGAAGCAGTCAAAGGCCATGCTTGATTTAGGAGCTAGCATCAATTTAATGTCATACTCAATCTACTCTCAGCTAGGTTTAGGTAAGTTAAAGCCAACCACTATGTGCCTGCAAATGGCGGACAAGTCAATGAAG
>CATIWF010226609.1:0-10503 GCA_949630135.1 Balakata baccata
GAGACTTTTAGCCCAGTAGCTATGCTTAAATCCATAAGGATACTTTTAGCCATTGCTGCTCATTATGATTATGAGATATGGCAAATGGATTTGAAGACAACTTTCCTTAATGGAAACCTAATCGAGGATGTGTACATGACATAGCTAGAGGGCTTCATATCCAAAGATGGCGAAAAGGTATGCAAGCTTCAAAGATCCATTTATGAATTGAAACAAGCATCCAGGAGTTGGAATATCTAGTTTGATGAGACAATCAAACAGTTTGTTTCTCATAAAATCTAGATGAGCCTTGTATGTACAAGAAGGTTAGGAGTGCAATCGTGTTCCTTATGTTGTATGTAGATGACATACTACTAATAGGAAATGATGTCTCAGTCTTGCAATCAGTCAAAATCTGGTTATCCAAGAATTTCTCTATGAAGATCTTGGAGAAGTAGCCTATATTTTGGGGATAAGGATCTATAGAGATAAATCTAAAAGGTTGCTTGGTCTTTCACAGTCCACATAAATAGACAAGGTGCTAAAGAAGTTTAGCATAGAGTAGTCCAAGAGAGGATACATTCCCATGACCCATGGGATTACCCTCTCAAAATCTATGTGCCTAAAGACATAAGATGAAAGGACACACATGAGTTTGATTCCATATGATTCGGCTATAGGATCAATCATGTATGATTTGTACAAGACCTGATGTATCATATGCTCTGAATGTCACGAGTAGATACCAGTTGGACCCAAGTGAGGGTTATTGGGTGGCTGTTAAGAATATCCTTAAGTACTGGAATAAGACTAAGGATGTATTCTTAATAAATGGAGATAGAGACCTTATAATGAGTGGCTATACCGATGCCAGCTTCCAATCTAACAACAATGATTCAAAATCCCAGTCAAGTTATGTGTTCACACTTAATGGTGGAACAGTCAGTTGGAAGAATTCCAAATAAGAAACGACTACTGATTCCTCAATTGAAGCAAAGTACATAGCAGCTTTCGAGGCAGCAAAGGAAGCAGTCTGGATTAAGAAATTCATCATGGAACTTGGAGTGGTTCCTAGCATTGTTGGCCCAATACAATTGCATTGTGACAACAATGGAGCCATTGCGCAAGCAAAGGAGCCACGCTCTAATCAGAATCAGAAGATACCATTTGATTAGAGAAATCATTGGTAGGAATGATGTAAAAGTAGAGAAAGTGCCCACTGATCAAAATATAGCTAATCCTTTAACTAAGCCACTTCCCTAAAATAAAAATGATTCTCACGTACTCGCATATGAAATTCAATATAAAGGCAGTTGGCTTTAGTGTAAGTAGGAGATTGTTAGAGAAGTGCTCTAAAGGCAATCACCTTTAGCACTTATGTACATGTTTATTTGATTAATAAAAGGCATTTTCATTAATTTGGTAGTCATTTGATATATGAATTGATAGTGATCTTAAATCAATTAATAAAGTCCTTAATACATAACATAGCATGAAGGCAATCATGATGAGATCATGATAATCAGATTCTTATTATGTGTAATTATATTGGTATCTAAATTATCCTTAGTCATATGATTAATGGGATAGGACATTATTAATCCGAATAGACTAGCACATGTTATATTCCTTGATTAGATCAAGTAGTAGATCTCATAATCTATAAGCATGAGATATTTAGAGTTAACATATGGATGCTTGCTAAGAGTAGCCAAGTACGTTGGATGATCTTCTATGAGACAATTATATGGATTATCTATTCAAATGTCAATGATAGTCTCATTATAGCAATGGTGCATGTATCCTTAGACTTAAGGTACTCAAGGATATCTTGGATACTGATTTTGTATTTTAACTCCATTCCTTGTTGCCTTATAGAGGTTGCTCATAGGGTGGCGATTGGGTACAGCTTGAGGTATTTGATGGTAATTGTGAAGCCAATAGAGGATTCACTGCTTATGATAGAGGGAGAGTATGCCTACAGCCTCTTGTCGAGATCATTACTCAGTAATCTTTGGCCAGAGTGGCAACATCCTAAAGATGGTCTTCAGTCACATGTCTAATAGAGTAATGAGTCCCAAGAACAAGATGTAACATCACTTGAGCTAGATGTGATGTAGTCAGTCTAGCTAGAGCTGACACATTGTCCATGCTCTGAACCGAGTGAGTATAGGATGGTGAAAGGACGAACTGCACATATTATTGTCTATGAAAAGGTTTGTAGTCAAACCACTGACTTTTTGGTCGATTAGGGGTAATGATTGTTGCTAGATACCGCTCATAACTTGCTTAAATTATTTGATAATTTAAGTGGCCAATACAACTAAAAACCTAATGGGTCACATGTATTAGAGATGTAAAGAATAAGTAAAATGGTCTTGGATGAGATTCAAAAAAAGATGAGAGAATTATTTTGAGTCGGTTCTTGATATGATCATGGAAAAAAATCACTCGGGGGGTTGACGGGCCCATTCATTTTCTCCTCTATTAATTTTTGGTCAATGAAACTGGTATTCTTTTGGTCTAAAAGACCCCAAAAGATAGAAAATTGACAAGGAAAAATTTTTGGGAGAAGAAAAATTTTTGGAGACAACAAGAAAATTAAAGAGTTTAATTTTTCTCTCAAAGGAACACACATCATTGCTAGCACTTTGAAGTGTGTTCAATCCATCTCCCTAATGGTTTCATTCTCTCTTCTTCGCATGGATATTGTTAGAGATAATCTAAGATTGGATTGTTATGGTTTGCTACAACCCAACAAGGTGAGAAGTTGAAGAAAAATCAAGAAATTATAAAGGTATAATTTTTGAATTTTTCTTTGTTAAATTAGTTTTAATTGGCACAAGCTGATTCTCTTATTTAGGGTGTTGAAAAATTTTAAATTTCCCTGCATAATATATATGTGCTACATGCTCAAAACCCATCGTATAAGACATGAGAAACAAAATAGCAAGAGTTTTGGTACACTTAAAATTAAGCTCCTTATCTTCTAAGGCCTTTTGGAGGTCTATTTATAATGTTTACCTTTCAATTAAGCATTACATATGGTGCCAAAATTATTTCTAATGTTCAAAAGATGATTCATTTCAAAAGTCTGATAGAGTAAAATCGTGAGCGCGCTTTCCTAATCGCGATTGCAATTCTGTAAGTGTCCGTTGGTGCTTTCGACGTGGCAGCCTTTGATTGGTCCTTTATGCAACGGCTCTATAATGGTTAGTCCAATTAGTAAAAAATCGCGAGCGTGCTTGCGAGTCCTGATCGAGTTTTTGATGTCTCAAGCTGGATGGCAATTTTCTCATTCTGCATTTGCTTCTAGGTCTCAAAGATCATTTTACATCAGCCTTTCCCGAGAGTGACATCTATTTGCTGGGCGAGATTTGCATCCTGAGCATGACATTTATTTCCCAAGCGAGAGTTTTGAAAGTTCATAATGCCGTTATGACACATAGCATGCACTGATTGAAGTTTCTATTAACAATCCTAACTGTAAAAAGCTCGAGTGTGATTTTCATGGGCCCGATAGCATTTTTAGTTTCGCTCTTGCAAAATATCTATGTGTGAGCGCGTATTACAGGCTATTTTGTTTCTTCAATTTGTTTACTAAGTAATCGTTGGCCTATTGACTTAAAACTTTGTATGCTGTAAAAACACACTTAGATAAACATGTTAGTGACACTTAATTTAATTTTCAAGATGAAATTAGAGATCAATTATGCTAATGTCAATATAATATATAAACTTATCTTTCAGGTTATATAGATTATACCGATATAATACTGGGAAAGGCACCCCAAACTACTTATATTGGAAATTCATCGACATAAAAATTTTATCATCTCTACATATACTAGTTAGATTTGAATTTCATATTCCACTTTATACTTATATCAACTTTTGTAATTGTTGTTCCAGTATTTTTTATAAGTGCCTAGGATAACTTGGAAGTGTTGAATGTGGATACTATATAATCAGGTATATGTACTATATAGTAACCCACTATAACATAGATACCCATTGTTTTAATAATAATAATAAAACTAGCTCATACATTAAAAGAAGCCCAAAACCAATAGATCGTTCAGAAAAGAAAAACTAACAGGCCCATAACATATAGCCTATAACTAAAAAATTAACCCAACTTCATTTTCTAAAAAATAAAATTCGGCCCACCCATGACTCTAGAGACAAGTCCAAGCTCGTAATTTTTCTTAATTAAAACCCATATGTACCCAACATTTTAGCCTGCAGATCTTGGACCTAAAACATACCAGGCCCGTAATATTATAATGCAAAGACCCAAAAATAACTAGCCCATGTTGTTTCAAACTAAAGACTCAGCCCACTAACCATTTAAACCCTAATCTGATAACTTAAAGAGTTATCCCTCTCTACAAAAGTAGCAGCCACCTCTATCAACCCATCTTCTCCATGTTCTCCATGATCACCATCTTTCATGGCAGTTTTTTTTTTAATACTAACCGATATTAGCAGCAACCATGGGGAAGTTATCAATGAGACAAATGTTGGAAAAAATTATGATTATGAGCCATTTTGAGAGGATTATTCGGGTGGGTCCCATAACTTGGTTTTGCGAAAAAGACCCGGATATATGTTCCTTCACATGAGTACTATGAATTAATGTATTCATATGCTCAAAATGGAAAATATGTGAATAGAAATTGAAGCTCAAAGTAAGCTCCTTGGTAAAGAGATTTAAAGGTGAAAAGTGAGTGGGAGTTTGTCCCACATCACTAAGAAGTGAAGTTGGACTTGTGTTTATATATAGAGATGCATTCTTACATGGGTAGAAAAGTAGAATGGAAGGCTCTCTCTCGTGTGCTCAAGCGTAGGGGGGTGCAAATCCATGGTCCAGGATGGGCCAATGCGCGACCTGCGTACACGAATGTCGCCCTAAAATCTCGTGGTCCTGAACAAGCCCAATTATTACAAATTATTTTTTTTATTTCTGGAAAATTTGGCAACACTCCCGTGTTGATCCATACGGTTAGCAGTCTGCCATGCCCATGTGGATCCACACGGTCGTCTTGTTATGTCTACAGGGTAAGCAAGGTAGATCCACACTTCCGTGTGGATTCTGTTCCATAATGGACTTTTGAGCTTCATGTCTTTTGGAATGTCAATTTCTGATGTTTCAAAGATTAATTTTACCATTATTTGAGAGTTACAAAGGCATTATTGATAGCCTTTAAAGGAAATTAATCACAATTAATCTCAAGTCTCCTCCATCTAGTATAAATAGGTGGTTTAGGCTTGAATTTTCAAAGGTTGATCAAGAGTATACTTTGATTGTTCTTGAAGTGTTTCTTTCTATCTTCTCCTTCTTCTTCTCAAGTGATAGAGGGTGTGACAAGTTAAAAGTTCGCTGTAAGTAGGTGTTGTGTGTTCAACAACTACTTGGAATATGTTGTATACTGGGAGACAAACGCCGGTTATCCTAAACACCAGTGTGGGAAGCAAATTTGTTTTAAGGAAACTATGTGCTACACAGGCCTCCGATTGGTTTTCCATTTTCAACTGTTTTCTAATATTAAATTAACCATTCTCCTTTTTTTTTTTTTGTAACAGAGTCAACCAAAATCAAATTCATAACCAGCACATCTTCATCCACCACCTTCAAAGGTGTCCCGTACTCTGTACACCAGCGGTGAAATCGCATTCTCAAGAATACTACAGTTACTTTCTCTGGACAATTTGGCACTAATTTTAGGATATCGCCGTTGGCACTTCTTTCTTGGGTTAGTTGTGTCTTTTTTCCCATTATGTTTATCCTCTTTACTTGGACACGGGCCCAACTCCATTTCTAGAAGAGGAATGTTGCCGTTTACCATTTTTAATTTTCTATTTCAAAAACATCATCATTTTTTTTTTCAAATTTCCCAATTTTGCTTTCCAATTTTTTTCCTTGCTTTAATTTTTTGTTTTCAAAAATAAAAGTTTATATCGTGACATGATTTTTATTGTATAATTTTCCACTCGCGCTGAATAAAAGTAAACTTTGAATAAATTTTAAGTAGTAAGCTCATGCTAAGACAACATGCTTGTGTTGAGTAAGGATAAACTTTGGATAGCATGCTCGTGCACGCTTGTACTTAAGCAGCACACTCACTTTGAGTAAGGATAAATTTTGGATAGCACGCTCGCAATGAGATTGCATATCCACACTAAGAAAGGTAAATTTTGGATATACTTAGATCAATTTTGAGTAAATTTTTAGTACGGTCGCACTGAGGAAAAACGGATTTATCACGCAAGTTTTTTGTTTTTTTTATGTATTTAAAATTTTAAATAGTTGATTTGGTATTTTTAAAAGAATTTTTTTGACTGTGTTTTTTAAATATTAACATTTTTGAAAATATTTGAGTGTGTTTTTTCATTTTTGAAAATTTTACGAAATAAATGATAATAAATAGCCATGTCTATATTAATTGCGCCCGTAAAACACTTATATTAATTGTATCTCTCGACTACGGATTGGAGACAGAATCTCCCTCCGACCAGCAGTTGTCCTCGCTATTTAATTTGGCGAGCGAATTTTCGCTGTTTCCAATATGATAAATAAGTTCCTCGCCAATAATTCTTTTTACCCCTAGCAGCTAGCTAGCCGGCCCGTTTTAGAACACTAACCATGAACTAATTATAGCAAAAATGAAAAATATTAAATTCAATATCTAATCTCTACAAAATATATAAAAAAAAGTTAGCTCCCGACAATTCTTTTATTAATCAACCTTCATCACAGAATTCGAGCTATATGACCTAAAAGGAAAGGAAAAAAGGGAAAAAAAAAAGCATCATCTGTAAGAATTAATTACATCATCGCTTAAGGCTAGATTGGCTAAACTATCCACCACTGAGTTGGCAATTTGAACCTTGTTGAGTTACCTAGAATTTTGAAATTTTCTTAATTTTTTATATCCATCTAGTTTCTAGTATTAGTTAACATATAACTGGCTATCGTTTATTTATGAAATGGAAATATTTCTTTTTACATATTAACCATATGATGCATTGTTGATAACAGTGGTAAATTCTGCTTGAGGGGAATGGTCCGGTAATTGCGGATATCATGAGCTCTAGATTGGTCGCTTGCTACCTCTCACTTGATTCCTTATTTAATCTTTAATATAATTCTGAAATCACTTTTAGTTTCACTTGATTTCTTATTCATACTTAGTAGATTCTGATTCGTTTAGTCCACGAATTTTTTGCCGTGCTTTAAACTTTAAGCAATGAATTTACCACTAGCCTACTGCTAGCTTATTGTTTGGTTTTAAGAGGAGAACTAATGCAGTAACTGATTCCAATCCCACCCTTTCCATCCCCCAATATGTACTTAATCAAAAAAATGCAATTAGAGATTAAGAGAAACATTTGAAAGTGTTACGAGAATCAACAACAAATAGAAGAAAAATCACAAACACATATTTATGCGGTTAGGCCAATGTGATCTACGTCCATCATGGCTGGGAGAGTCAATCTTATTAATGTCGGCTGTCAAGTGCTAGTTTTTTTTTTTTTTTTGTTTTTTTTATAAGCAATAAGTTTTTATTGAGCATAAAAGACTAAGGTAATGAAAAAACTCCTCCCTAAAAACTAAGCAAAAAGCAAGAGCAAGACAAAGACCTTGCTTCAAGCCAAGAAGAGTAGAACAAGCAAAAGAAGGAAGCAGATGCAGAAACAATAAAATAAAATGAAACACAAGAAAGCACTAGAAAGGGCGATCATCACAATTAATTTCCAACTTCGAAATCTTCAACCCACATAGCAGATTGACGCCCCAAATGCAGTAGAGCAACTAGTAAACTAAAGCAAGGATACGGGCCAGACATAAACACTATCTGTGTCTCAAAGATTGCAAAGCAATTGGAGAAAAAAGGATGGAGTTGGTGTCATAAGGAAAGTCAGGTACATCCGTCTTAATCTAAAGCCATAGCCTAGAAAGAATAATGTAAACAGTAAATTGGAAGTTAGGTATCTCATCTTTAAACATAAGTTTATTCAGACAAAGCCACAACTCCATTGAGATTGAAAAGAATAGAGCACGCACAAGTCTCTTTTTGAGCTTTCCGAGAAGAAGGCCGTCCCAAAGAGGATAGAAACTTACCAAATTCATAATAACTACAAGTTGCACTCTCCACCATTTTATAAGGTAGTACCAGATATGCCATGAAAAATTGCAATGAAGCAGAATATGGGAAATAGTTTCATCAAAAGTTTCACAAGAAGCACAAATATTGCCAGATATTGGACAAAAACCGTGACTGAACATGAAGTCTCTTGTTGCAAGTTTATTGTGAAATACAAACCGAGCAAATAATTCAACTTTGGAAGGACAAATATTCAGCCAAACATTAGGAATGGCCCTATCAGCTGTGAATTTGCTAGTCATGAGGGTATGGTAGAAGGATCGAATTGAATAGCTAGCGTGTTTAGAGGCATCCCAAAAACTTCATCTCGAGCTCCATGTGAAAAAGTGACTGACGACAAGGTTCTAAACAATAAAGCTGATTGTGCGAGTTCAGAATCATTGAGGGAACAATTCCAACGGAGATTCCAATACCAAGTCCTATCAATCCATGCACCCATATTATTAACAAAAGCAAAAGGGTTGCTGAAATAGAAAAAATTTCTGGGTATAGACAAGACAAAGGTGGTGCTCATCATATCAAAAGAGAATACTACAACCATCACCTATCTTGAAAGAAAGATTGCTAGAAATGAAGCTAAAAAAGCAAGAAAGTGTCAAGTGCAAGTTATATCATCAAATTAACATCACATACAAATTATATATATATAACCTTACATAAAGTCGGGTCGCTTCAATCTTATTAATGTTAGGCCTCCGGGCTCGGGCCTATCGGCCCTCACCCTCCATCTCCACCACAAATCTCTAGACAAAAATCCCTTTTGAATTGAGCTCTCAAAATATTTTGGATTGCGTCATAATTCAGGTTGCGACAAAAATCAAGTCACTCAAACAGTCTATTCGAAGGGAGGACTTTTCACCTCGCCTCTCTCTCTCTAGCTTTCTCTCTCCTCTCTTTTCTCTTCCTCCCTTAAACCTCTTCTTTTCATATCATATTTTCAGCTATTTTGGCCGGAAATTACCCTTCCTCCTTTATTTTTCATGTGTTTTCTCTGTTAGTGTAGTTGTTTAGTGAATAATATATAGTTTTTGTGGTGTTCTAGCTTGGTTGGAGTTTATTCTCCTCTTTGTGTTGGGTAGATTATATATCTACTATAGTTTGAGTGTTAGTGGCTTGATTTGCTTTAAAGAGTTGCATCTGCATGTTTAAGTGGTAAGTGATCGATCTAATCATCTCCGTGTTTCAGTAAATTTAGTCCAAAGAAAAAAGTATAATGCTAGAAGAGAGTTTTTTTTACTGTAGATGTGCCTTTGTATGCCTCAGCATGGAGTTGCTCCATATCTTATGCTTTTATAGGTTTCTCTTGAGATCTGGCTAAGCTTTGTTCACCAGCTTGTAATGTTTTTTTTTTAGGCTTTTTTTGCTTATTGTTTTGTAATTTTTATGGTTTGTTCTTAATCTGTAATTCTTTTTTAATGTTTCTATTTAGTGAAGTAAATATTATATTGTGAGGTTTTTTCTCTTCTTTCCATATATGAATGAATATTCATATTTGAAAAAAAAACAGAAATAAAGAAAGTTTTTTTCTTTTCCCAATAAATATCATAACAAGACTTGCCTATTTATAGGCTTACAGATACTAAACGCAGAAAAACAATTCCGCACGTTTTGCTAATTTATCTTGAGAATCATATCATCAATACTCAATTATTTCTATCAATAAAAAGGTAAAATAAAATGAATTTACATAGGCCTGGTTTAAGTAATTATCGTTCCAAGAAAATTATAAGATATAATAAAGAGCAAGCGAGAAAAGTGGAAATGAATACATATGCTTTAATTTTTTGACATGCTATATGTATTCTCGGTCAGTCAATTAGAATTACGTATCAACATTAATTTTGAGATACTAAACGATTTTTCACAAATCCAATGAAAACGAAATTCAAAAAGTTCACCTTCTTATTGTTGAATTGAGGAACTAAATTGAATATACAAAATATTTATTATATTAAAATAAAATTTTTACAACACACTCGCACCTCACCCACACACTGCTCACTTTTAACTAAATTATTCTAATAGTGGAGGCAGTGCTGCCTTCTTCAACGCTTATAAGGCGGACATGGTTCTAATAGCATCTTGTAAGATGTTGTTGAGCAGCTTGGCGAATCTTTGCATTGCTTGTGCTGGCAAGCAAAGTGACAACATAATCCCATTTTCTCCACTCTTGGTTTTGAAACCCATATGATATCCAAGTATTGGCATAGCGCTGGCAGGCCCACCATATGCAGCTTTACCCCACCCAAAATCCACCTCTTCAAATCTTGCACGAGTCAAATCTGACACTACATAGCACATCATATTTAAGGGAAGGGAAGGCCTATTTCTGGTCACCAGCAAATCTATTTGAGAT
>CATIWF010226615.1:0-22940 GCA_949630135.1 Balakata baccata
ATATATATATATATTGTATTTTGTTGTTATTTTTGAACAATTTGATAAATTATTTAATTTTAGGTTTGTTTGATTGAATTTATATTTTATTCTGTGCATTTTGTTTATTTTGTACTAAATTTAATGGTTATGGTGGATTATGTGTATTTTAATTGTTAAGTTAATTTTAATTATAGTGATAAACGGATAATAATACGGGTTCGGATAGTAAATGGGTAATATTAATCGAATTTGAGACGGTACGAGTATTAATAGTATTATTTTAATCAGGTTTAGGATGGATTTCAGGTAACTTTATATATAAACGGATTCAGAAACGGATAGGGCATTTTTTATAGGTACCCTACCCGTTGCCATCCCTATTCATGGAAAGTGAAAATAAATAGTCCATAATCCAGATTGGCTAGGTTAACCATGCCCATTGGATTTGAAATTTTTCAAATATTTGGTTCTTGATATGTTCTTGAATTATTAATTAAACATAAAAAGATATTGTCCACTATAAGTATATGATGAATATATAGTGGTATTAAATTATTTAATTGGATTGTTTGAAAATTATTAATATGATAATAATTCATTCCGTTGTTTGAAAACAGATCCAATAATATAATTGAGTCAACATGCTATCACAAATGCAAATTTATTTTATATTTGTTCGGAAAATTGATCAAAAACTCCATGATAATTAGTAAAACAATTTTACATTGGGTGATTAAATCATATATGCATTCAGTTGAGTACCAATAAAAAAAAACAAAGAGAAAACTATGAAAAAAAAATGATTATGTATGGAAATAAATTATGGATATACTCTTTTCAACATATTATTGTGTATAAAATAAATTTGTTTAAATTATTTTTATATTTTATTATGCATGAAATAAATTATGTTTTATAATGTATAAGACATTATATTTTAAAAAATTTTACAGAAACCAATTCAACCTCAGTTCAATTCCGATTCAACCTTAAATTTTTAATCTGCTATCTTTTTCAGCTTGGAAATTATATAAAAACAAAATATAAGATTTAATCAATAGTTTTTTGAAGGAAAAAAAATTATTGAATGAATTTAATAATACATAATAAGAAAAAGTATAAAAAAAGTGGCATATAGTTTCGTGCATTTACAACTAAAAGTACACATTTTTCTTTTCTTGACAAAAAGGAGATGATGTTATGTTCCGTTAGCAACGATAGATATTTCACACTAATATCATACATGACATCCTATGTGGTATTGTATGTATCTTTAATAATTACCTTCCCATTTTTAATCCTTCTATCCAATTCAAAAACACAAATTCACCAAATTTTCCTTAATCCAAATCCATTCCAAAATATCCAAAATCAAAATTTCAGTTTGATTCAAAACCTTAAATCAAAACCCAGCCATGAATCCTAGGCATGGTCAAAGCACTCTATTTGATTCAAAATCAAAAAATTGCATGATTTTCATTGGAAATCTTCATCTTCTTCTTCAATTTCTTCAAATTCAAAAAATTCAAACCGAAAATCAAAAAGTCGTGTGTTCTTCACTGGGAATTTTCATCTTCTTGTTCAATTTCTCCAAATTCAAAAAATTAAATCCCAAAGTCAAGAATCATTTCCACCTCTACTAGAAATGTGATTGGGATTGCATTTTTTTTTTTATTTTCTCTGTTCTAGTGAAATCGTGATTTAGAGTATTGCTTCTCTCTTCATCCCCTTCTGGTCTACTAACATCATCAAAGTCTCTGTCTCTCCCTAAAAATTCATGTGTCTAACACATCTTTCACTATTTAACCAAAAGAAAAGCTATCAGAAAAACCTGAAAATAACATGAAGAATTATAATTAATAGGTTTTCTTTAGATTTTGTTTTTGGATGAAGAATTAGACCTTTGATACAATTCTTGACCGAAAATAGTGAAATCATGTAATCATGAATCGTGAATAGATGAAATCATGGTTTTCTACCCTTTAGCTGTTTTTGAATCTTTTGAATTACTGTTAATGGATGAAATTGTAAAATTGTGGTTTTCTTGAATCGTACCGTGAATATATTAGAATTTCAGATAATGGATTTGGAATTATGGTTAAAAAAAGGAAATTAATAAAAAAATACATAGGATGCCATGTAGGATTGTTAATGACTTTAGTGTGAAATATGTGTTCTTGCTAATAAACATAACAAAATCCCCTTTTTGCAAAGAAAAAAAAGAAGATACATTTAATTGTAAATGTACAAAATCACATGCAACTTTTTTATACTTTTCCCTACATAATAAAACTATGGACTCATCTTCTCCTCCTTTCTCTCTTCTATTGCTAGCTGAATAATTTCAATATAAAAAAAAAAAAAGTGTCTTTGTGCTTCCTATTGCCTTATTTCGAAAAATTAATCTCAATACGGGCTTACCTTAAATCGTAAATAAAATTTTGATTGATTTTGGATTTTTGTTTTCATTGTTCTTGTATGTGTTGTCGGTTTGGATTTATTATTATATTTAGAAGTGTTTAGTTCCGCTGTTATTAACAGTTGATAACTGTTTGATTCCAAACAGCTGTTATATGGTGCTTGGTAAATGGTTTTAACATGCAGCTGATAGTTTGATTCTAATATCAATCAGTTTTTCTTTAAAAAAGCTCAATTTTGAAGTTTTTTCTCAACAGCTGGTAGTTGATTTAGTTTCACTTTATATTTATACTATATTACCCTTATAAGTTTTATCAATTATAAAATACTTATATTCTCAAAATTAATTTTTTTTAACAAATTATTTATAATTATAAATATAAAAATATTATAAATAATAGCTAAACTAGTAATTTTTTATTTTGAAATGTTAAAGAATATATAACATATTTTAATTGTTATATATGTTATTTATTATATGAAGTATGAATTATATTAAATTAAATGATTTTATTTATAAATTATATATATATATATATATTACAATTAATTATATTTTATAATTTTTATTATCTTAATTATAATAAATAATAATATAAAATAATTATTTTGTTTATTCATACATCATAAAATATATATATATATATATATATTGAATAAAATAAATTATATCCTTATTGGTAATTTTATATTATAACAATAACAGTTTAATTAGGTGGAAATCCCACATTAGAACCATCGCAATGATTTGTGATGAAATAATCTCCATCAGCGGTCTTGAAAAGCTAAGTATAGGCTTTCCAGAAGTGGTCCGGAAAGAGTTTGGGATTGACTATTGTTCTGTAAGTCTCAGTGTCAATGAAAGTAATGGCTTTAATAGACTTATCATATTTACTGGTGAAAAGTTGGATAGAACAGAAAGCAATGGACTGTCTTTTGGATTTATGGAAAAATGATCCAATTAGGTCTGATGGACTAAGGCTGCCAAACACCAGCTAACAGCTATTAGATACTAGTTGCACTTAACCGTTGAACCAAACGAGCCATATTATTACAATTGATGTTGTTCCACTTACTCTGCTCTTTTGTATAAACTCTTGAATTATTAAATGAGCTACAGCCTTTAACTCTAGCTTCTGAGTGATTTTAGTTCTGTTTGATAATGATAATTGTTGTGGCTTATTCATTTTTTATTTCTTAACTTATTCATTTTTTTATTTAGACCTCATGGGAGTATGAAATGTCAAATTAGAGTAACTGTAGACTTGCAGACTATTATTAAATAGTTGAAAGAGTACGGTTTTTAAAAATTAGTTGAATAATTTTTTTTTTTTACAAATTTTGAATTAGCTAAGTATCACATTATTTTATATTATATTGTTGTTTGGTTTCTAACATGTACAGTAAAAAATTAAAAATTTAGAAATTTTAGAATCAATGGATCATCCTATATATATTAAAATTGGATATACTAAATATTTGAATAAAGATGATTACCTTGTTTTATTATTGATTTCTTCCATATTATGACTTTGCTTCTTCTTGTTGGGTTGTTGTAAACCACCAACATTCTAACTCGGATGTCTCTAACGATATCCACGCGAAAAGGATGAAGGAAACCAGTTATGGCAATGGGTGAACAAACAACCAAAATGCTAGTATGGTTGAATATTAAAAGTGAAAAAAAAATATTAAAAGTCAATATTTTATGAAAGTTTCCTTTTTTTTTTTTTTTATAATTGTTGATCCCACTCTAAAATCTAAACAATTAACCATAATTAAGTATAAGTTTTGTCGATTGTGTGCGTAATGGAATGAAATATTTTTAAAGTTGAGATAAGATGTTAGATAGTGGAACAAGTTTCGAAAGTGTTCAGAATATAATATCACAATTATTTTGATAAATAACAAATCCCAAATTTTCGTTATTTCTTTGTCAGCCTTTTTTTTTTTATCATAAATTATAAATTATTAAGATGCAAACACTTTTCTTGTATGAGATTTTTTTCAATAATTCTATTTATCTCAATTTATTTTATACAATTTGTCTCAGTTTATTTTAATTGTATTAAAATATTTATATTTTAATGTAAGTTGAAAAAATAAATTAATAAAATATTAATATTTTGATGTATTTTGGACAAGGGTTGATACAAAAATAATTTAGGAAAGTAACATTTTTCGATTTTTATAATGATTAGGTGCAAATTCCAGCTCAGCAATTTGCGACCTTTATCTTTTCATAGACGTGGGTTGGCCCCAGACGAAGTTGAGTAAAACGCAGGAAAAGAACAAATAAAGAGAGAAAATAAATGAAATAGAATTTGATGTCCTGCCTCATGTGATTGATTATTGCAATTGAAAAGGAAACAAAGAAACAAAGATGGGGCCGAGAATTTCAAACTGCTCGAATTTTGTCAATCCTAATCTAATTTTGAATTGGTGTATTTTTGAACTAGTAAGTACTAAGTAGCATATAATTATTCATTCTTTTTTTTATTGATCTTAATTATAAATTTGGTTTTGTTTTTTGTTGTATTAGTACATATTTTGAATTTTTTATCTCTATTATGATTATGTTATTGTCTCGTTAACTTTGTTGTATAATTTAAAAATTTACAAAATTGAAAATATTCTAAAAACTATATAATAACTGAAATATTTATAGTGATCAAGCCAATAAATTTCGGTTTGTTATATATTTTAATCTATTCAGTTCGATTAATATTTTAATAATTTTAAAAATTTCGATTACTTATAAAATTCGGTTCACATCCATTAACCGAATGCACACCCATATAAACTGATAGAAGAAATGAGCAAAAAAAAAAGAGTATACATGCCAATCCAAAAAAGAGATGGAAGCAAAAACACAGAGCAGGAAGAAATCTGGAAAGCAGAGCAGAGAAAGCAAATTCAATCTGTGTGATGTTGAAATCGTTGGTCTTTTCTAGTAGCGGCCAGCCTTATTAGTCATTTGACGTTAGAATCGAAGGAAGGCGATGCTTAGAGAAAAGCAAAGCGACGACGAAAATGTTTTAGAAAACGAAAATGTAAAAGAGAGTTTGCATAAGCATAATCCTAAAACTAAATGACTAAAAGCTAAAACGGTGTCACCTTCTTATTTTTCAAAATAATATTGTTTTATTTAAGGTATTATAAATAAGATATAAATTATAAAATATTAATGTATATACATATTTGCGAGCTTATATATGAATATGTTCGCAAACCTATATAAAAATATATTTGTGAGCCTACATACGAATATGTTCGCGAATCTATAAATAAACATGTTTGTAAACATGTTCGTGAATCTATAAACGAATATATTTCCAAATATTTACGTGAGCCAATAAACAAATATATTTGCGAGCTAACAAATTAAATAGTACTAGGCTCGAGCCGACAAGATTATCGAATTCAAAATCGAGCTTGAGCTCAGCTCGTTAAGGCTAATCAACGATTTCGAACAAGTTTTTTTCCAAACAGAGATCCAAAGAGCTCGCGAGTGGTTTAATTTGTTTATAGCCCTAGCTTCAATTTGCCCTATTTCTTCTGAAGATGCATTTTGGTGTAAACAAGCTGGTAGAGTTTTTAAGATTAATATAGACAGGAGTTACAAATCTCAATCGGGGGTTGATGGCAGTGGCGTCATTATTCAGGACTGATGAGGAGATTGTATTAGCTCGAGCAAGTCCAATATTGTCTTGTGATTCAGTTTTAATGGTAGAATGTATTGCTCTACGGGATGGTTTAAACCTGGCAGCTGAATTACACTTAAACAAATAATGGTGAAATCGGATTCAAGAGAGTTAAAGGGTTTGCTTAGTGCTGATATGGTGGCTGTAAACATTGGAGTTTTATTATCATATATTCATATTTTTTGTAAAAATTGTGAGTTTCAGAGGTTTGAGGTAGTTTCAAGACAGCTTAACAAAGTTGCGGATGAATTGGCAAGGCATAATCTTTCTATACAGAATGGGGTCAACAAGATAGAGGATGAGGACCCTGAGTGGCTCCATGACCTTCTAGCTTGTGATAAAATGTAATTTTTCTAGTTGTTCTTTTCTGTTGGGGGCACTCTTTTTCCCTAGGAAGATTTTTTCCTTTGGATTTTACCTTCTAAGATTTTTTAACAAGACCCCTTATTTCTGTATTAGCCAATTTTTTTAAATGAAATTCTATTGCCGTCCAAAAAAAAGTTTAGAGTAAGAGGCTCAATTGATATATATATATATCAATTGTATTAATCAATTATATCTTTAAACATTTATTATAACAAGCATTGAATTCAAATATATATAAAAAAAAAAAAAAGTACCCAATTTATTGCAATATTATTTTAGCATCTAAACTTTTATTTTCCAATTGACTTGTTTGTACCCAATGTATGTCAAAATAAATATTTAAGGATACAATGGAACACAACAAAATTTCAGAAATTAAATAAAAAATAAAATAATTTAAATGCCAAAAAATATTTTGCACTTTAATTTCAAAGAAATTACATAGAAAAATAATCTTATCAATCAGGTGTATTTTCAATAAAAAATCTATTTATTTTTTTCTTAAAATTCAAACCATGATTTTCAAAGATACTTTAATTCAAAATAATAATACCAATAAATTGGGACTTTTTAAAACATGGTGAAACATTATAGATATTTTTGAATTATCCAAAAAAAATACTAATAAATAGGGATAAAAAAGGATGAGATAAGAAAGCTTCATTTTGAAAACATGGATTCAAGCAATATACTTGCATTAGATCTTTATCCAATAAAACATATAAAATTCTGATAAAGATATCGAAACTAAAGAAATTATGGGTATAATATTAGGTAACTAAACTTTCTATTACTTGATTCAAAATTACAAAAATTTATTTGTAACACCAAAATACTAAAATTTTGAAATTAATTGTACAAAAATTATTTTCAGATATTTTGGATGAGTTGATAGCTGGAATGTTCACGTGGGAGCTAGTTTTCACCACATTATTCAATACGTGCCATATTAGATGTCACATAAATGACACATCAAAAACTTAAAAAATTATGTTATATGAGCTACCACATGATAGACTTAATTGAGATTGATGAATAATTTTACTAGTAGTTATTGAACTTCGCTTTATTTTATGTAAAATTGTTGAACCTTTTTTGTCAAAAAAAAATAAAATTTTATTTCTCTTTTACTTAAATAACTTCCAACTTATTTTGATGAATAGACAATCAGAAATTTGAATTGTAAGTTGATGTGGTGCCGAATTTTTGCCTAAAATTTGAATTTATTATCCTTTTTTTTTTTTTTTGAAACATACTTTATGGTAACTCTTATGATTGGATTTTCCAGATAGTGCTGAATTTGAAACTGAGTTTTTTTAGAGCTACCAATGTTTGTTTTCCCTAGTAAAGTCAAATTCTATTTACATAATCATCAAATTTTATTGAAAGTTATTTAAGTGAATAGAAAATTAAATTTTGATTTTCTATAAAAAAAATTAATAATTTTATAGCAAGTGAACAAAGTTTTGTAACCACAATTGAAAAAACATAATGTGACATGTCATCTACGTAATACATTCAATGACATGACAATATTCAACTGCCATGTCATGTGCCAGGTCAATATTTCGGTAATCAATTCAGCAGAAATGGTTGGAGATGATTTTTGTGTAATTAATTTTAAAATTTAGTAATTTATTGTTATGAAATAAACATTTATAAGTTTGAGATAAGTAATAGAAAGTTTAGTGTATGTGAATATAATTATCCCATTATATATTGGTGTAAATATTGTGATACTAGATAAAATAGCGTAGAACATTAACACGTTTTTGTCAATTTTTATTAGATTAGTTTTTCATTAACATATTTTGTACATAATTATTAAATATTAAACTTATTATTATTTACTATTTGGTTTTTATATAGTTTTTTTTTATTGATTTGTTTCGTTTTATTTGGAATGTTAATGAATTAATTCATGTTTGAACTAAATATAGAGTTATAATAGCACAATAGTGTTAATAAGCTAACTCTATTTCAATATTAATAGACTCTTGTTCATAGATAAAGTCTTATTGCTACTAATATTTGGAATGAGAGTGCATATTTATCTTAAATATTAAGAGTTATATATAAAATAAATGTATTATACATGATTATTAGATATTGAGCTCATTATTAATTATCATTTGGTTTTTATATATGTATTTTTTTTCTTTATTAATATATTTCGTCTTATTATCATATTTTATTCATTATGAATTATTGGAGTACATATTTATCTCAAATACATTTTTTTAAATTACTAATTTGTCCATTATTGAGAATCATATATAAAATAGAGGTAATACATACTTTACAATCATTTTACTTGTCTCCTATATTTCCATTTTTATATATGTTATGATTTAATTAAGAATTAAGACAATCATTAACGTGCGTTACATGCGATTATTAAATATTGAACTCATATTATAACTCATTTGAAAATTTCTAATTTATCTATTATTAAGAGTTATATATAAAATAGAGGTAGTAAGTATTTTATAGTTATTTAGCTCATTTTTCAAATTATTCATTTGTTCATTATTAAGAGTTATATATAAAATAGATGTAGTAAGTATTTTACGGTCATTTTATCTGTCTCCTTTGCTACCAATCATCCACGTGCGATGCACGTGATTTTTAATAATTGGACTCATCATCATTAAATAAATAAATAATAATAATAATAATTTTATCCGGTAAATTAATTTTAGTTATTTTTAATTATCATTTAATTAACTCGCATTTAATTTAAATATTAATGGTTGTTAATTATATTTGATTCTTTTATTTTATATAAAAGTAAATTATATTATACTATGCACATAAATTTTAAAAACTTAACTTGTTATGCATATAATTAAAATAAATTAATTATTGAACTATATAAAAATTATTAAAAAAAATTATAATTTCTCAAATAACTTATAAGAATTGTATTCAGTATTTTAAAATTTATATTATATATTACATGCATTATTGTAATTTATTTTAGACTTATCATTATATAAATTCAATAAATCAGTAAAAATCATTATTATTGCATTTTGATTGATAATATGCTATTGTTATTTTTTACCATATCTTTCTAATATTTTTTATTAAATTATTTTTTCTTTCTTTTTAATATCAATTATCTGATTTTTTATATATAAAACATAATTACTTAGTCTTAATAAAATTGGACTTTTAATTAATGAGTTATTAATAATATTTATTAATAAATTAAATTATTAAATGAAAAAATTAATACAATTAATACAATCAGTTTGATTTTTTGGTAAATTTACATCTAATTTTACTTTTTTATATATTATAATTATGATATGATGATTTAATTTGCCATCACTAAATTTTGTTACTGGGTACAAATGGATAATAGCAAATTTCCTACGTGATACAATGAAGTACACTTAGACTCATTTTATACTAACGCAATCAAACTATAAAAATTAGAGATAATAATTTTGGACATGGTACGATTAAAGGATACAAAACGAGACATATATAAGTTTGAGTTATATATATATATATATATATATATATATATATATATATATATATATATATAAAATGCAATTAAGCTATTAAATCAGCTATCATATCAGATTTTCGATTATTTATATTTAAAAACTGGTGAAATAAAAATATAGTTCAATAATTTTTTTGGGTGAAAAGATTTAATGATTTTATTGTAATAAGAATAAAGTTCAGTAACCATATATAAAATTAACTCTCCCTTTTTATTTGAAAAAATTAGGAGAGGTTTTAAATTTGAATCTCTTTGCTACCCTATATCAATATTAGTAGAATTTATCATCTCTATAGTGAGTCAAAAGGGGTAACTATCCTTATATATATTTTACACCTATTGCATTGCACCTCTTAATTAAAAAAATAAAAAAAAAAACTAATTGGAAATTTTATGTGTTTTTTTATAGAAAAGATATGATGTATGAGAGCATTTTCAGTTTAAATTCTAATTTTTTATATTAATTTCAATCTTAACATTTTCTATTATTTTAACAAAAATCTTTTGTTTATTCGAAAAAATTGATAATTATTATAAAATAAAGAATAAAAAAGCAAGAATAAAGAGAGAGCAGATGAAATAAGAAGGAAACTAATTTCATTGATTACAACACCTATTTATAGGTATAGAAAGGTTATAGAACTAGAGTTCTATTTTTATAAAAGACTTATATATATAGAAAATAATATACATACAACATTATCCAACTACTTCAATATTATCATAACACTCCCATTTGATGTTTATTACGTAAAATATGTCTCGTTAAAACTTTATTAAGAAAAATAATGTGGAAAAAATCTTAGTTAAGAAAAAAGAATACAATATTCATGTAGAAACTTACACCATAATACTACCTCATTAAAAATTTTGTCCGAAAAGTCCAATAAGAAAAAAACTAGACTAAAAAAAAAAGAGTACAGTGCATAAAAAAATCTCTCCCTTATAAAAACATAAATTTTAACAAAGATCTCTTAGTCGATACATGCCAATTTTATTTACCAACTTTTAAATATTTGTTGTGGAGTGTGTTTTTGTAAACAAATCTATCAAATTATCACTTGATCGAATTTGATGAACATCTAAAATCATTTGCTTTTGGAAGTCATGTATGAAAAAGAATTTTGACGAAATATATTTGATTCTATTTCTTTTAATATATCATCTTTTGAATTGTGTAATACAAACAATATTATTTTCATATAGCATTGTTAGACTTCCTTTATCAAATAAGATACCACATGTTTCTTTGATATGTTGGATTATAGATCTCAATCATATGCATTCTCTTCTAGCCTTATGAATTGTCAATATTTCAGCATGATTAGATAATGTGACAGTTAGAATTTGCTTAGTAGAGTATCAAGATATAGTAGTGCTGCCTCCATATGTAAACAAGTAACTTGTTTGTGATGAAGTTTTATGTGAATTAGACAAATATCCAGCATTTACATATCCAATTAATTCAAACTTCAAGTTTTGTGAATAAAATAAACTCATGTCTGATGTACTACATAAATAATAGAATATTTGTTTCACACAATTTCAATGTTTTCAAGTTGGTGAGGAATTATATATTGCTAATAAACTCACAGAAAATGTTATATCGGGTCTTGTACAATTAGCAACATACATTAATACTCTAATAACACTAAGATATAATACTTTTAGACCCATTATTTCTTCACCATCTTTTCGAGGATAAAATTTGCTTTTTTTCACATCCAAGCGTCTAACAATCAAGGAGAAACTCATTGGATTAGATTTATCCATATTAAAATATTTTAATATCTTTTCAATATAAGTTAACTGACGAATAAAAATTTCTCCAAATAAATACTCAATCTACAGGCCAAAACAAAATTTTGTTTGTCCTAAATCTTTTATTTTAAATTTATTTGTTAAATAAGTTATTGTTTTTGTCAACTATTCAGGAGTCAAATGATGTTTAAATCATCAACATAAACTACAATTATAGTAAAACCAGAATTTGTTTTCTTAACGAAAATACATAGACAAATTGGATTGTTAATATATCATTTCTTCAAAAGATATTTACTAAGGTAGTTATACCACATTTGTTCATATTGTTTTAGTCCACACAAGTATCTTCATAGTTTAGTTGAATACATTTCTAGAGATTTTGAGCTATATGTTTCATGCATTTTTAGTCCTAAAGGAACTTTCATATAAATTTTATTATCAAGTAATCCATATAAATAAGCTATAACGATATTTATAAGTCGTATATGAAGTCCTTCTAAACTTGCCAAACTAATTAAAAAATTATATGTAATTGCATCCACAACTGAGGAATAACTTTCTTCATAATCAATGTCAAGTCTTTATGAGAATTTTTGTACTACAAGTCATGAATTGTATTTCATAATTTCATTTTTCTCGTTGCGCTTACACTTATTTAGAGCCTACTCCTTAATATTTTCAGGTGTAAAGACAATGGGCCTAAAATCTTTGCATTTTTCTAATGAGTTTAATTCTGTCTGGATTGCATCTTTCCATTTAGACCAATCATTTATTTGTTCATATTCATTAATGGATTTAGGTTCAATGTCCTCACTTTCTTTACAATATCAATTGCTACTGCATATGCAAATATATTGTCGATAACAGTTTTACTTCGGTCACATTTCTTTCTTAAAGCGACGTAGTTGATTAAGATCTGATTATTTTCATCATTTTCAAGTACCCTCTTCTAGGGTTACTTACTTATCTATGTCATCTGTTATAGGCTCTATAAGAGCATTGATAGTTTTTGAATTGTTACTTTGTTTATTTTATTCCCTTTTCTTTATTGAATTTTTATCCTTAGAACTTGGTGGCTTACCATGCCTTTGGTTATCATGGGCTCGTTTGCTATAACATTAACATTTTGTCATATTGGGATATCAATTCTGATCGGAGCATTTTCAGCTATTATATGAAATTTAGTAACTTTATTTGGATCACAAAATGTATCTAGCATGGTTTGCTATACTTTGCAAATGAATAATCCTTTGAACTTCTAATTCATATTGTTTTGTATAAGGATCAAAATGATTTAATAATAGCACATTCCAAACAATTTGTTTTTCTAATTTCTTGTTCTCTCCCCTCAATTTAGGAAACAAAGCCTAATTAAAATGGTAATCATAAAATCTTGAAACAAAGACATCTCTGGTTAATGATTCAAGATATTTAATTATAGAAAAAGATTCATATCCAATGTATATTCCCAATCTACCCTAAGGTCTCATTTTTATGCAATATGGGGGGTCAATAGGGATATAAACAACACATCCAAAAATTCTCAAATGAAAAATATTTAGCTTCTAGCCAGAAACCAACCGTTATGGTGAAAATTGATTATAACTAGTTGGTCTGATGCGTATAAGAGCTGCTGCATAAAAAATTGCATATCCCCAAGCAATGATTGAGAAATTTGTTTTCATAAGCAATTGTCTAGTTGTTAATTGGAGACATTTAATAAAAGATTATATTAGACCATTTTGAGTATGAACATTAACTACAGGATGTTTAACCGTTATTCTAATTAACATGCAATAATTATTAAAATTATCATATATAAATTCACCAACATTATCAAAACTAATTGTCTTAATAACATATTTTGAAAATTATGTTTTTAATCAAATTAATTGAGCTAGTAATCTAGCAAATGTTATATTTCGAGTTGATAATAAATATGTATATGACCATTTTGTTGATGCATCTATTAATATTATAAAATATTTAAAATGATTCATATGGTGGATGAATTGGTCCACAAATATCACCTTATATATATTCTAGAACTTTAGGTCGTTCATTTTGAATTTTGATTAGTGAATGTCCAATAGTTAACTCTCCTTGAGAGCAAGCCGAACATGAAAATTTATTAGATTGAAAAATCTTTTGATTCTTTAATGGATAATTATATGAGCTCTCAATAATTTTTTGTATCAGTGTTAATCTATAATGACCTAAACAATTATGCCAAATAAGAAAGTATTTGGGTTAGTAAACTTCTAGTTTACTATCATATTTGTTCCAACTATGTAATATAAGCTAGAGGAGAAAACAAGTAATTTCTCCAACACATATTTCTAACCCATTACAAGAGTTGTAATATAGAAATATTCAATATTTCTCACATTTATAGTCTTAATATGATATCCATTTTAGTGAGTATCTTTGAAAATCAATAAATATCTACGAGATTTTTGGGAGAATAATGCATTTTTAATAAAAAATTATGTGCCTCTAGGTAATAATATATTTACTCTTTTGGAACTTTCAATTATTCTTTTACTATTGATATTGTATTAACATAAGTTTTTCCATTTGTCAAGTGAGAAAAATATTTCTTATCATTGAATATGGTGTGTATGGTTACGCTATCTGCAAGACATAAATCTGTATTATTTGCTCTTAATCTTACTGATGATTGCATATGATCCATAATATATTCATAAAAAAATAAAAAAAATATATATTTATAAGAAAAAAAAGTAATAATTCAATTAATATTAATCTAAAAAAAATTATTCAAGTTAATTACTAACACTTTAAACTAGTATTTAAATAAAAAAACATAAATCAAACTAATGAGCTAAAAGAAACACATAATTGTTAGACATTTACATTATCATCATTGATCAAATGATCTATCAAAGTGTAAGATCATCAAAGTCATCATCATTTTCTACCAATTTTTTTCTATATTTTTGTATTTCTTCTTCAAAAACTTTTGATAGAAATTTGTAAGATGCATAGGTGTACGACAAGTACGAGACCAATATCCTTTCATACCACATCGATAGCATTGATGTTCTGCATTTTGCTTAGATCTATTATTCTCTTCACAATTCTTCTATTTTTGGTGGAAAGATCCATTATTATTTATACCATCATGATTGCTTTTATTTTGATTTCGGCTATAACATTGGCCACATCCTCGACCACGATTATTTTTCCTTCATCTTTCTTATCTATGTCCAATATTATCGTATGTTACCTCATTCACTTCAGGGAATGGAACAGAATCAGTTGGACGAGTTTCATGGTTTTTCAATAGGAGCTCATTATTTTGCTCAGTAACAAGAAAATATGAAATTAATTCAAAATATTTTTTAAAACTTTTTTCTCAATATTGCTACTGCAGAAGTATATTCGAGGCATGAAATGTAGTAAATATTTTCTCCAACAATTCATGATTTGTAATAGTTTATCTACATAATTTCAATTTAGAACTAATTCCACAAATTGCATAATTGTATTCACTTATAGTTTTGAAATCTTGCAATTGTAAATACACTCATTCATAATGAGCCTTTAGAAGGATAATCAATTTATGATAGTCATATCTTCTTTCAAATTTTTCCAAAGAGCTAATGGATCTTTAATTGTCAAATATTGAAATTTTAGTCTTTCATGAAGATGATAACGGAAAAAATCATCGCCTTAACACAATTTTGTTAGGATTATTTATTTTCTTCCTTTATTGTGTTTACAAGACCCATAGCATTCAGATGTATTTCAGCATCTAGTATCCATAACAAATAATTTTTGCCCATAATGTCGTATGCCACAAATTTGAGTTTTGTCAAATTCGACATTGTCTATGCAAAAATAAATAATATATTAATTATAATATATTTTATAAAGACTTATAGACAATATATTTAGTTTTTTAGGAATATAAAATATTAATTCATTAATAAATTGGGATACTTAATTCTTCAGGAACTAAGATTATATTCTTCAAAAATTTATACCTTAATTATGTATTTAATTAGTTTCTGAAGAACTAAAATTGATATTAGTTTTTTAGAAACTAAAATTTATGATACAAATTCTTTGAAAACTATATATAATATTAGTTTTTCAAGAACTATATAATATTAGTTATTCAGTAACTAATATATGCTTAAATTAAATAATACAATTGAAAAAAAAGAAGAGGAAAAGTTCAAGCCTCAATAAAAATGGAAAAACAATAGAGACAGAAAAGTCAAATTAATTTAGAAGAAAAAAATGGAGAACCCAACAGTATTACCTTGTAAAGTTTTGTTTCTTACCGAAGTTTCTATGGCTTTTTCCGTAATAATAATACAGTCAAATTTTCTTTAGAAAAATAAAAAAATAAAGAAGCTATAGTCATATATCAGGAGACGACTAAGCTTCTTTTGCTTATGTTAATTTAAACCTTTATGTTATCAAATTTAGTATAAAACAAGTACATGCGGTAATAAATAATTAAAATATTGAAGAAAATTACAAGCAAAGCAAACACATTCACAGTTGAAGCAAGCATAGTTATTAGAAAAAGGTTAAAAAAATATGAACATATATAAGCATGCAGTTGAAATTAAAACTTTAGACTTCACCTTCCACAATCGTGTTGATAACGTATTGTAAAATAAAAAAGTAAGAATAAAGAAAGTAAATGTAAGAAGAACAAAACTAATTTCATTAATTGTAATACATATTTATAGATATAAAAATATTACAGATATAAAGTTTTATTTTCGTAAGGAACATATATATAGAGATAATGATAGACATCTAATATTATCCAACTACTTCAATATTATTATAACAATAATTTTTTTTGTAAATTGAAAAAAATATCAAATAAATAAAATTTTGATACAGATGAAATTTAAAATTTCAGAGAACATAGAGTTTTTGTATTGATATAAAAAGATAATTTAAGTTTGAATTGTAAATCTTCTATAAAAAAAAGTTTGAATTGTAAATAAAACAATGCATTTGAGAATATTTTTTGTTAATTTTTTGATATTTTATTATTGATTACATTTGAAACTTAACAATAAACATTCACAAAAAAAAAAAGTGGCCATGTAACCTTAAAAAAATCAATAATCTAACAATGCTGCAAATTATAAATTCCTTATGGTACGAGAGGTTGTACTTTTCCACTCTATTGAATGTATTCGCTGTTGTCTAGAGAATGTTTAAAATTAGACTATTTCTAGAGCTCACCAAATGTGAAGATACATCTCAAAATCTGTTTGGTTTCAGGGTGAAAATGAAAATGAAAATAATATTTGATTCATAATGATTCATGAATCGAAATACATGATATAACAATTGACTGTATAGTCCAAAAATGCTTTCAATTTATAAATCTAATAGTGAACACAGCCCATTAGCCTATTTCTTCTTTTTTTTTTAACTCAGATGAATTCAAAATAACGTTATTCTGTTTAACAGTAGAATAATGTCATTTTACAGCTAGGGGGTTAAAATAAAAAAGCGAAATGACGCATTTTATTCTATAGGCAAAACGATACCGTTTGGTCAAAGTGCTGCCAAAAAAATTTAAGAGGGACAAAATTAGAAGAACACTATAATAGCTATAATATCACCCGTCTTATCTTTTATATCTATTAATAGATATCTTTAAAATATGTATTGTAATTTTTCAACAAATTCTGGAATATACACGCATATCATCAATTATAACATATAATGTATATGTTAGCCATATCTACAAAATCAAAATTACAGCAATTATTTGCTTATTGTGTAATTTATTTGCACGTCAGATATTGCTCAAGAGTATAATCTATGAATGCAATTTAAAAAAAACAATATTTATCCCATTTATTTGATCTGGTTTTTCAAACTGTTAAACATTATTTATTTATATATATTATACCATATATAAAAGTGGAAATAGGTGGATAAACAAATTTATCAAAAAGCTAATATGATTGTATTAATTAATTTTATAATTTAATTTATTAGTGAATAGTATTAATAATTTATTAATTCTATTAAGATTAAGTAACTATATTATATATATATATATATATATAATAATTTAATAATAATCTTTCAAACCCAAATTCATGCAATTATATAAGCATAAATTTCAACCATAGGCCAAAACAAACAAAGTGAAAGGTCAAAGTGCTAGGCATAAGGCAAATTGATGTATATGATTAAATGAAAAACAAATACATATAAAAGCCATAACTTAATCTCATTACTCTTCGCCAGTGGACTAATGACAAAGAATCAGAGTTTGACTAAAACCATATTTATGCCTATACTGAACTGTGGGAGCTTAGCATGGCACAGGGATGTAACAAGAACATGGAAAGAATTAGAAGGATTTTAATTGTGTTCTCGGGTCGCTCTTGGAATGATATGTGTTGATGATCTCTGAGCAGTTTATAGGAATTTTGGGCCCAAGACTCAAGTCATGGTCCTCAATTTCCTACTAAAACTTATAATTAATTTCAATATTTAATTGCCAATTTGACAATTGGCAAAAAAAGGAGAAAATATAATATTTTTATATTATTTTAAATGTTAATTTTATATTATTTTAATATTTTTCTATTAAAATATTAAATATTTAAATTATTTTATTTTATTAATTTTTATTACTTTAAATTAATTAATTTAATTATTTATTATTATTGAGTGTTTTAATTATTTGTTATTTATTGTTTTGGATAAAAAAATATTAGTTTTGATACATTTGTGAATTATATAATTTTAATATAATTTTAATATTAAGATTATTTTAAGTTGATTTATTTTTTATTTATATTATTTTATATAATGTTTATATTATTTTATATAATATTTATATTATTTTAAATATTTTTCTATTAAAATATTAAATAATTAAGTAATATTATTTTATTAATTTTATTACTTATTAAATTAATTAACTTAAATATTAATAAGTAATAAAATAATTAAATAACTTAATAAGTAATACAAATGTGTTATAAGTAATGAATATGCAATGAATGATCAAATTCAAAAATGATGTTCAAAATAATGTACAATAAAAATATAGATATTAAAATTATAAGTGATGAACATGCAATGAATAATCAAGTTTAAAACGATAAACAATTAAGTTCAGAACGATAAACAATTAAATTATAATCAATAAACCTATAAATTTATCACCATAATTCATCATGTATAATTTATTATTATTATAATTGTATACTTACTACATCTATTTTTATATATTACTCTTAATAACTGACAAATTAATAATTTGGTAAAATTTGAGACGAATTTTAAAAAATAAATGGCGATTAATAACTAGTTCAATATATAATAATCACGTGCAAAATATATTAATAAAAAACTTAATGTATAACATATATATAACTAACATATAACCAAGATATATCATTTAATACTGCTAGCTAAAATAATATCTTAACAAATTTATTGTTGTCTAATCTGTATCATATCTCATGAAAGCAATTAGTATTGAATATTTAGATTTGTACTATGCAAGTATGATTGACTAATAGGAAAATTATTATTCTTTGAGCTACTCAATTGTGTTCACTCACTATTTTTTTGAGCTACTCAATTATAATTTATGACTAATACACATAAATTTTGTTTGATATTCTATTTGAAAAAAATATTTTTTAGAAAAAATTTATATTTTAACTTTTTTAAAAATTTTGAAATTTAATTTAAATAGAAATAGATAAATAGATATTTAAAAAAAATTAAATTTATAAAAAATTAAAAATATCAATAAATTAAATAAAAATATTTTAAAATATTTAACATTAATTTCAAACATAACGTTCATCAAATTCACATGTTCAACCAACTCCACCCGTCCCATCATCATCACACTATCCCAGCTCAATAGATTCCATTCCACAATTACAATAATTTATAAGATAAATTAGTGTAATCTTTAAGTATGGTTGAATAATCTATTCATTTTTTAAAATATATTATGAACCATTCATTTTTAGAAATATATTATGAAATATTTTATATTTAATTTAATATACTAGATAATTTTTTTGTTAATTTTTGTCGTTACATATAAATAAAATGTTAAATTTACTATTTTTTATCTTAAAAAATATAAAAAAAATTTAATTTCATCGACTTGATATCAAAATGTTAAATTTATTATTTTTTATAATATAATATTTTTTAAATTAACAAAATTTCCAATTTATTAAAAAATAAATAAGGATATTTTTAATTGACTAACCCCATTATCTTTCAAGTTTAATTTAATATACTAAATAGTCTTTCTGTTAATTTTTTTTATTATATATAAACAAAATGTTAAATTTACTATTTTTTATCTTAAAAAATATCAAAAAAAATTTAATTTAATCGACTTGATATCAAAATATCAAATTTATCATTCTTTTTTAATATAATATTTTTTAAATTAACAAAATGTCCAATTTATCAAAAAAATAAATAAGAATATTTTTATTTTTTTAATTGACTAACGAATATTCTAGTTCAAAGATCTTTTATTACTTTTGAATATAATATTCAATTAGTAAACTAGATAGATCAATAATTTAATTAACATGATGAACTTTATAATATATTTCAAAAAAAATTAAAAAATTTAATTAATGTATTCAACCAAACCTCATGATAGATCAATAATTTATCCTAATTTATATTAAGAAATGGAGTAAAAATGCCCTAAATAAACTTTCTTTTACAAAAAATGAGGTGACATATATAATAAGTTGAAAACAAGAGGACTTGATGAACAACTCGAATAATCAGAAATAACTCAAATTCTAAATAACACATTTGGGTTAAAAATAGTAATGGTACGTACCAAACTTTATCATTAGTTTATAAATTAGTATTAAATTTTTAATTTAATTGACACCGATTTTTCATAAAATATTACAATTTGGAACATAAATTTATATTTCAATATGGATAATATGATATTGATTACATTTTTCGGTTGCTATATTATTTTAATGGTATAAAGATATAAAAATTCATGCTTCCAATTGCAACATTTTCAAAATAATTATTATTTTATATCAAATTAAATAGTTGTTACTAATTTACAACTGAAAGATAAGGTTATGTCATATCGATATTTTTTAATTTGCCAGCTCAACTCTTTTTATATGCTCCAACGCGCGCCCTTAAGATTTATTTAATATATTTGTCATTTCGATTTTTTTTAATTCATTTAAAATAAAAACAAATAGATGAGACAAGACAAGACAATTAGTTTTAAATTATATTGACAAAATTATGTGCGCTTGTGTGAAATAGAGATCTAGTTTTAATAAATTAACGGAGAAAAGGACATCATATTGACAAAAGTTCTATTAATTAATTAATTAATTAATTTATAGTATTAGTTTAGTAATTACATATGAAGTAATTAAAAGAATAGTGGCATATGCAATAAATTAATTTGAAAAAACTGTACTTATCTCATTTTGTGCCCTCTTTGCCCAATATGTATTAAAATATTTATATTTTATTAATTTATCTATTTGTGTTATCCAATTTATATTAAAATGTAAATATTTTAATGCAATTACGACAAATTGGTACAAGATAAATTAACCTAAATAATATTACTGAATTAATTTATATTATTAGTTTAGTAATTACATATGAAGTAATTAATGGTATACGACAAAGAAAAATAATTAGAGGTTTGATAGTATAATAAAATTATATGTCTGCTGTTTTTGGTTGGTGAGATGGGTATGAGAGTGTGACTAATGACTGATGAAAAAAACGTTGAATCCATTGTATGATATCTTTGCAAATTTGATTATTTTATATTTTCTAAAATATATTAAATTTTTAATTGATTGTTAGTTATAATTATATCTAATAATGTGATTATAATCTATTTATAAATTTTAGCTTCATATTAATTTACAAATATAAAGAATTATTCCTCTTTTATTAAGAAGATGGACAAATATTTAAAGAATTTAAATAATTATTTACAGATTTCTGAGATCTAGGTTGAACTGCGATCTACAGATCCACTCTAGATACATGAATGATCGATAGAAGACCAGCAGATCCACAGGAATACATGAAGAGGACCTAGGGATCGTAATAATTAAAAATTTTTATGTAATTTTAATATTTGGCCCTCCAAAAACTTTGAAAATTTTTACATATATAATATAATTAAAAATTATAATAAAGTACCTACTAAAAAAATTACGATGAAGTCATCCTACAACAAAATAATTAGATTAAATTAAATAAATACTAATATTAACTTTTAGTAACAAAGTTTTATTTTATATAAATTAAAAAAGTCATACCTTACTATTATTAAAAAAAATATGCGGAAAATTTTCCCACCAAAAAGTAATTAATGAATCGAATTTGCAGTTTTTTTTTTTAAAAAAAAACCAAAATAATTAATCTTTCTTACAAATAATTAAACAAATAAAAATTGAGTGCCACGTTTTTTACTTAAATTATTCTAAAGTGAAGTAGTGGCTAAATAAAAGTAAAATAGCAAAAGTGATTTCCACTATTTCCGTTTCGCCTTCTCCCATTTAAACCCAAATCAATGCAACGCGGATTCCTTTTTCTATCTCTATTTAATTAATCAAGTATTCTTTTCGTTTTTCTTCTTCTTCAATTCTATCAATTTTCAGTTTGTGATCTTTTACACTTTTGTTTGCCATGTTAATCTTAATTGCTTTGGTATATTTAGGGCTTTTCATTGGGTAAAATTTCCTTTTTTAATTTTCCATTTTATTCTTTTTTTTTTTTAATGAAATGATCGTAATAAAACATGAATTTATGTTAGTTTAATTTAGCACCCAATTGCCAATTACTTGTTTATACTTTGAGATTAAATATTATTCTTAATATTTTTTTATATGTTTTAAGTTTTGTCATGGTCAAATTAAAATCTATTGATGTATTTTTTAAATGAATGAATGTTGATGAACCTAAAAGTTCAACACCTTCATACTCAATACAAAATGATGATTCTTCAAATAAAAATAAACACCAATTGAAATCTCAAAAAGAAAGGAATCAACATGAAGAATATTTTTCTAAGTTTCAAAGGGAGGAAACTAAACAATTTGATATTAGTTCATTAGAACGTGATTCGGGATTACATCTTCAAATTTGGGAGTTTGATG